>ML109042.1:0-24266 GCA_003697995.1 Taxidea taxus jeffersonii
TCAAATTTTCTTATTTATTGGATTGTTTATCGTTGAAAATTTGTATACTTACAATAGGTCACAAGCTATTACTGAAGCTAAGAAACATAGGTAAAGGGGCATGGTCTTTTTTTTTTTTTTTTTTAGGGTGCTTACAATTTGGCTGGGTATCTGTCTTAATAATTAAAATAATACTAAAATACATCAGCCCTTATATATAAAGTCCTATGCAATAGACCTTGTAATGTTTGCTAGAAGGAGTCCGTAATTTCTCTCCATGTTTACCATTCCAAGAAGTAGTGATGATTCTTATGGTGAAGTCTAAAGATATCCATTGGATGGGCTGTTTCTAGAAGACCAAACATTAATAGCAAAGTGGTAGGTCTTATCTGATCAAGTGCACCTTCTTTTTTGTTTGCTTATTTCTTAAGAATGTTGTGTTCTGTATACTTGGAATTGTAAGAGCATCCCAGAGCTGCTAAGCCGGTGCTAATCCTTCCCTAGTAAGATTTAGATCAGTCAGCTTTGGCCACCTTCTCCTTAATGGCTGGTCTGTTCTACCTAGGACAAGTTTTTCCATTCCATAAAATACAAAGAAATAGGATTCAGGTTTGGTCTCAAAAGGAATGGAGCAATAGAGGCTTCTGGCTTTCTCAGCTCTAGTATGCCTACCACTGGTATAAGTAAAAGCAATGCAGCTTGATTCATTAGGGTTTCATACTCCTACTCATAACAAAGTGTTCTTTTCTCCAACTTTTTCTGTTCTCCATGTTTTAGAGAATTCAAGAGTTAATATTGTAGACTGGACTTTCTGGAAACTGATTCTGAGATAGAAAGTTGCATTCAGAAGATTCACTGGACAGTGGTCTTATGAGATACAGCTGTAAGGAAGTGAGAATTGCTGGGCTGAACATCAGGAGCAATTGACCTTCACTGCATTTGCAACCTCAAGTTTTATTGAATATTATAAAGCTTTGTATCTGGGATAGTTTTTATAGTTGTACCAATCTGAGGCAGGTGATAGGCCTGGCAAGGCCTTGATTTCTCTATATCAGTCTGTTGTTGGCTATGAGCAGCTTCTGGGCCATGAAGTTCCCTGTCGTCAAGGGCAGTTCTCCACCAAGAGCATATCTATGAATCTCAGCAGTTGGTATTCCCAGAAGTATGAGTGCATGAAATTTGAAGAGGGGTTCTGAATGGAATACTACAGTATCCAAAACAACTGGTTTAAAATATTGAAAAGATGTATGTGTGTTTAGGGTGGCAGGATAGGAGGAAACCTATTCTAGATAATTCCAAAGATAGAAAATATATGCAACTAAAACACATTGGTTGATATTGTAGAAGATAGACTGGGTTAAAAATATGCCAAGAAAATAATATAAAACACAGTAGACTTCAAAAGCTGGGGATTTCTGTGGCTAGAAAAGTGAGACATTCACAGTGGAATTGTGGAAAGCCATCTGCTGGGATATATAAAGGATTGGTCCCTATAGACCTCAGTCTGAATAATACAATTTAAAAAACTAATTCCTTATGCTCTTTTTAACTTCCACTTTTAGAAGAGCTCAGTACAGATCATTGAGATTTCTCAGACTACTAAAATCAAAATTTTAAAGTTATAATAGGATATATAACATTTGTCTTTTTCACATAGGGAAGGATATACTCACATATGGTTGTTCTTTCTTGTAAGAATCTACAGCAGTATCAGAAATATTCAATGTACAATACATTTCAAAAATAGGTATTGTGTTTTTATGCTACTTAAGTTCCTAAACTCTGCAATCTGGGTTGTTTGATTGTTAATTAAGATTTTATTTTTTAGAGCAGTTTTAGGTTCACAGATAAACTGAGAAGGCACAGCGATGTCCCTATGCCCTCTGTTCTGCCCTCACAGGTGTGTAGTCTCCCTTAGTACCAGTACACCCCATCAGAATGGTCCATTTGTTATAGCTGAGAAACCTACACCAACAAATCATAATCACCCAAAGTACGTAGTTTATATTTGGGTTTACCCTGGTGTTGTCCATTCTTTAGTTTTAGACAAATATTTGACAACATGTATCCACCTAATATTATAGTATCATAGACAGTTTTCACTGCCCTAAAATCTTCTGTGCTCCGCCTGTTATTCCCCTCTCCCCTGGCAGCCCCCAGCAATCACTGATCTTTTTCTGGTTTCCATAGTTTTGCCTTTTCCAACAATTTGTATAGTTGGAACCATACAGTATGTAGCCTTCTCAGATTGTCTTCTTTCATTTAGTAATATGCATTTAAGTATCCTCCATATCTCTTCATGTCCTGACAGCTCATTTCTTTTGAGCACTGACTAATACTTCATTGTTCTAGACATATCACAGTTTAATTATCCATTCACCTACTGAAAGACATTTTGGTTGCCTCCACGCTTTGGGTATTAATAATAAAGCTACAGGGCACCTCGGTGATTCAGTCAGTTAAGCATCTGCCTTGAGCTGAAGGTCCTGATCTCAGGGTCCTGGAATAGAGCTCCACGTCTGGCTCCCTGCTCAGTGGACAGTCGACTTCTGCCTCTGCCTCTGGCTCTGCCCCTTCCCTTGCTGATGCCCTCTCACTGTCTCTCTCTCTCTCTTTCAAATAAATAAATAAATAACATATTTTTAAAAAATAAAGCTGCCATAAACATATATGTACAGGTTTTTGTGTTGACATAAGTTTTCCATTCCTTCAGGTAAATACCAAGTGGTGCAGATGCTGGATTGCATGGCAAGAGTATGTTTAGTTTTGTAAGAAACCACCAAACTGTCTTCCAAAGTGACTGTATTATTTTGCATTCCCATGTTCAATGCATGAGAGTTCCTGTTGTTCCACATCCTTGCCAGCATTTGGTGTTGTACGTTTAGAAATTTGGCTCTTCTAATAGGTGTGTAGTGGTATCTCATTGTTTTAATGTGAATTTTCCTTGTGACATATGATGTTGGATTATCTTCTCATACACTTGTTTGCCATCTGTATGTCTTCTTTGGTCAGGAGTTTGGTAAGATCCCTGGGCCTTTATTTTTTTAAAATTTTCAGTGTTCCAAGATTCATTGTCTCTGCACCACACCCAAAGCTCCATGCAATACTGTCTGGGCCCTTTTTTAATTAGACTGTTCATTTCTTATTTTTGCATTTTAAGAGTTCCTTCTATAGTTTGGGTAATAGTTTTTTTGTTTTTTTTTTTTTTAAGGCACCTGGCTTCTTATTTATTTATTTATTTATTTGACAGACAGATCACAAGTAGGCAGAGAAGCAGGCAGAGAGAGAGGAGGAAGCAGACTCCCTGCTGAGCAGGAAGCCCGATGCAGGGCTCGATCCCAGGACCCTGGGATCACGACCTGAGCCGAAGGCAGAGGCCTCAACCCATGGAGCCACCCAGGGGCCCCTGGGTAATAGTTCTTTAGCAGATGTATCTTTTGCAAATACTTTTTCCCACTCTATGGATTGTCTTCTCATTCTGGTGACACTGTCTTTCATAGGGCAGACATTTTAATTTTACTGAAGTCCACCTTTTCAATGATTGCTTTCATGGTTTTGGTGTTGTATTTAAAAAGTCATTGTTAACCAAGGCCTTCTTGGTTTTCTCCTTTGTTATCTTCTAGTTGTATAGTTTTGTGTTTCACTGCTAGATCTATGATCCATTTTGAGATAAATTTTGAAAAAGTTGTAAAGTCTGTGTCTACATCTGTTGTGCTCTGTTATGTATTCAAGATAACATTAGCAGGTTATATTATTTTAATTACATGAATTTAACTTATGTTTTATAAATAGGTTCTATCAAACACTCAAATGCACATGGAAATAATGTGATGAGATAACTCTTGATATTTTATATTAATTTTCCAGAATTGAACTCTTTCTCTCATTTTATTCAGCTAATTTAGTCTGTGAGTGCACCTTATACTTAAACAACTGAATTTATTTTTAAGCTTTTAACAGTGATATTCTATATAGATACTCTATATAGATTGATGTAGACAAGTACAAGAATACTGTTGCTGATTTTATTTTGTCATTGTTGTTCATACCTCAGAATTTTCATGCCTTCACAACATTTCATTAACAAGTGTTCAACAAATTGCATCTGCTCACCGGCATATTTAAAGTATTTTTAAATGTTGAATTATATATTTGAGCTTCTTTTGAAAAAAGTGATAGAATTACTTTTTTTGAGGGGGGAAGTAAATAGGTGTGTATGCTCTTGTATAAAAAGTCTTTGAATGGGTTCATAAATAAGGAAGTGGTAAATGATTGGAGCAGAGAACACAATTTATCTTATAATTTGAGGGTAGTGAAATAGAAGCTCCTACACCAAGATTCTAATTTCTTTTTCTCTCCTTTTGCTCTATGATCTCATTAGTTAGAATATGCATATCTAGAAATAGCACAATATATATGAGCAAATGTGAAAAGGTAATCAACATGCCCAGTAAACCTTAAGATAAGAAGATTAGATGTTCAAAAGCACCATTATTGCTAATTCCAGAGGTTTTTGATGTACCATTGACGTATATTCAGATTATTGAGATTTAAGACTACCAAATGCATAATCATGCAATTTATAAGCCTTAGAGTGCTGTATTTCTCTTCAAATTCATTTAGTTATGAATGAAATATATAAAATACTGATATACTCGTTACAAGAGCATTTTAGGTGTAATTAGTGTCATTAAGTTTAAAGTGTTACCAAACCAGGTATGATAGCTACTGGGGAGTTAGTAGACACCAATTCAGAAAAAAAAAAAAAAAATACAAATAGCCTTCAAGCACGTGATTCTTGGGCTCTGCAAAATTACAGTGGTAGGAAGAGCTTAAACCTGGCATTTTAAGGATAAGATGTAATGTTACAATTTTTTCATATTTGTTTTGTTTTTCCAATTAACTTAAGACTGATACATTTTCTTTAGAAGAAAACTATCTGCTTAGTACTAACATGACATTTTAAACAAGGAAACGTCCTTTGACAAAGCCAAGTTTGCAGTATTATAACTACAAAATTTAATAGTTAAAACTCTGTATTGGCAAGTGGACTTAAAATGGCAACACTTATGCAATTTTTTTTTTCCAGTAATGATGTGTGAGGATAAGTCTACAGCAGGCAACCTGAGAAAAATAATATGAAGAATCATATTCATTTCCAAAGCTGTCTGAATGCCCTGCTGCTATCTATAAATCTGATTCTCTTTGTCAATAATATAACTAATGGTAGAGTGTCCAAACTGTGACTGAGGGTTTCAGTCCACAGCTGACTTTAATTTGCTGGCTGATTAATTGGTTTGGGTGAAGTTAGGAAATTTAATCTTTTCTGCCCTTATTAAATTGCAGGAGCAGAGGGACCACTTCTAGTGTAGTGAGCAACCATAGCAGTGGACTGCACTGGCCAAAACTGGGTCGTAGTGTTTCTCTGCCTTTGACTTGTTCCAGCAGCCTGACACACACAAAAATAGTGATTTTTCTTGACTGAAATTCCTTACAAAACGGGAACTGGCCTAGCTGAGCTTACCTTTCAACAGTGATACTATATTTTTCTTTTTCTTTGTGCAAGTATGAGGCTGGTAAGAGGGTATTATTTCTGAGGTGTTTAAAAGTTGAAATACATTATAATTGCTAAATTATGAAAAATTTTATTGGGAAGCAACTCAAGTATATTAAAATTAAGGAAAGAGAGACAGTTTTAATATCAGAGCAGACTGATTTTAATAGGTAAAAAAAGCTATGTATGTATTAAGATTCCCTCCTGGGGCATGGAGTTGGGACTTGCAAGGGCCAGCCAATCTGTATTGGTAACTAGAATTATTGTATATAAATTCTGGAAATCAAGCAATCATTCCATGGTACCTATATTCATAATGTGGGAATGGAAAATAGAGTAAGCCTACCCAAAGAGTACAGGGCGAATGAGGTAAATGCACAGGGAGAGGTAGAAGGAATTTAGGCAGAAGCTGCTTTACCGTGACTAGCACCAGCCCTTAAGAGAACAGGAACAATTCCTGTCCTACTGTTCATCAGAACTGGTGTTCATTGCATAATTACAATAAACCATCACCCCCTTTCTAGAGAATTCTAAAGCAACTTAAATGAGTTTTATTTACTTTTATTTCAGTTAACATTTTTATGGGACAGGATCAGAGGGCAAATGGCATAATGGTGAAAAGGCCTAGGGTAAGTCTTTAAGGTACAAATAAAATAAGAAGTGTCTGAAAAGAACACTGTAATAAGTAATTAGTGATACAGAAGGAAAGTCAGAGGAAGTAGGAGTCAGGGAAGCTCTGGCAGTGCACCATCTCTACCCCAATTGTTCCATGGTCCTCACCTTACTTTTGATACAGAAATATACTTTTCAATGTATGAAAAATTATTAGGCAAATCCACCTACAATGCATATTTCCTAGCAGATGTTTACAACCAAATTTTTGTTCCTACGCCCCCTTATATAGAAACGCTTGTGCTACCACTATGGAAAAGTGGAGGCAGAGTGCTTCACTTTGAAAGAAAGCAGGTCAAATACACTGTCAAATACTGTTGAAAGATCAGTAAGTGGAAATTCTTGAAATCATCTCTTCTATTTAACATTATGGAGGTGAGAGCAGTTTATGTTGTGTTTGGGGAAGAAGAGAGATGACTGAGGTTTGAAAAATTGAAGATCAAAAGAGTAAATGATCAGAAATTGGAAGGGAGGCCATACAGGAACTCTGTAAGAAAGAGAGGCAGATAGGAACATTGATAAGAAAATGTAGGAAGGATTATCTTTTAGGGGGCAGTAAAGCAATTAATGAAATTCTTAAGAAGCCAATGGAGGAGAAAGTGCAGGGCACAAAGGAGAGTGAATATGTCCTAG
Source organism: Taxidea taxus jeffersonii (assembly GCA_003697995.1). Lineage (NCBI taxonomy): Eukaryota > Metazoa > Chordata > Mammalia > Carnivora > Mustelidae > Taxidea > Taxidea taxus. Next base: position 6,839 of record ML109042.1, read on the forward strand.
AAAAAGTTAGGTTCTGAGATGATCAGAAAGAATGGGATTCAGACCATATCAGTGCTTTGATAGCTGTATGAGTTCCCCATTCAGAGTTAGAGATGGAAAGCCAAGTTGGCTATCTTCAGTTCTATCCCTTTCACCCTATGTAATCCCCACTTGGAAGAGCTTTAACTGATAACTTAACTTTTACTCACCCTTTCTGGCACCATTTTTGTTATGAAACCCCCTGGGCTATCCTCCCATGAGCTATAAAGCAGTTAATCTGATAAGTGCCTTTATTAAGAAAAGCACTTTCAAATCCTGATTTTATAGAGACCAAATATTTAGCAATAACTTCAGTGTTGCCACATTTTAGTGTTTTCTATCTTTTAGGCCCTTTACTATTATGGGTGTATTTTGAAGTATGCCAAAGTCATTGGGATACAGCCATTTATGTCTAAGTGCAGGGTGAAACCTTGGCTTAGTTTCCTCAGGGATCTTCATGTTGTCATTTATTTCTAGAGTTTACTTTTAAAATGCTGAGGTAGAATTTGAGAGACAATCTTATGTTATTAAACTACTACTTGGAAATACATTAATAACTATTACACATCTTCTGATTTTTTTATTATCAGGATGTCACCAAATAAATTTTTACTGTATTTGAAAAGAACAAACATTATGTATCAATCAGGATAGGATAATTTATGCTGCATTAGTAGAAAAACCTCACATTTTAATGACAGATTATAAAGAAAATGTCTCTTATTCGATTGACATGTCCTCTGCAATCCTACTCAGGGTTCTGATCCAGATCTCTTCAATCCTTTTGACCTACGCTTGACCCAGCATGCTGCATCCTAAAAAATGTGGTTCCATCTTGAAAATTGCTAGTGTTCTAGGCAGAAGGAAAGAAAGCTCTGGAGAGCGTCTTGTTAGTTATTATATGCTCTGTCCTCATAACTCATTTGCTGTAACAATCACATGAACTTCCTTCACTTCTTACAACTTCCACACAATCCAACCTCAAGGGATATAGGACGTGACATCTCACCTTGTGTCTGGAGAATGCAGAGCTGAAAATAGTTGGTAAACAACACTAAAGGTGAATTTAACAGGTGTTTTAACAATGTAAACACTACTCATTTTTTTAGTATTTTTTTAGTATTTACTATTTAGCATTTACTATTATTAAAATACAAACTCAACTATTTGAAAGATTTCATGTTCCAACACATAAATATAGGCATATTAATATGTATTTATGCTTATCCTAAATATCCCTCATTACCCTTTTCTTCTATTTGGGGGCATCAAGTAATTTGACACAGTTTGTTCTATAGTGTTTCTTAATATTTTCCAATTTAATTCTGTTTTTATTTTCAACTTCTGCAAATCTCTCATATTTGCTTTGATAAAATATTAAGCTATTAAAGATATGTAACTTTCAAAGATATGTAACTGAATTTGTTTATAAACATTAAGTGTTCCCAAGTGTGTGGTATTATTTTTTGTACCAATTTGTTGATTGAACTAGTATGAAAGAATAGGTTGTGATTGGATGTTGGTATCTCATTAATACATGTGATTCAGACTCTTTCTTTCTTTCTTTCTTTCTTTCTTTCTTTCTTTCTTTCCTTGCCTATATCTCCAGAGGAGAACTTGTGTCACATTTAAATTTTTTTTTGTTTATATAATTGTTATCCCTTCCTGTTTCATTATATCCCATGAGCCATAGTATAAACTTTGGAATTTATTTGAAGAAATTTGAATAAAACATTCTGTAGGATTTTTAAGGAGATGGATGAGTTAGAATAGCTGAACAAGGAAACCAAGCAATCCCTTGAAAGCTTAGCGTTTATCAAGGCTAATCTACATACTCAGATTACCTGGGGCAATGCATTTCTAACACCTGAATATGTGTGTACATATACACTAACATATACTTTTAATGTTGTGTTTAACATAATTGAAATATTCAATGGATTGAATGATATAAAATAACATGTACATCTTTTCTATGAGTATTTAAGAGTACTCTGCAATATGTGAAACAGTGATGCTAATATATGTGCTAATATATTTAGAGTAATTAGATTCTAGAGAAAAGAAAGGAGACCTGGTATATATTAATTCACTAGCTTTGCATTGATATATGATTAAAATTTCAGTTTACTTTTTCTTTTAGCACTGATCTATTGTATATGGCTTTCATACATTTGAGAAAACAATTTTAAAACAGAATTCAAAATACTTAGAGTTTTTAGAATAAAACTAGGTGAAAAACTAGAATAAGTTAGTAAGCAGTTTGTCACAATTTACATTTCAGTTAGTTATCTATAAGAGAGATATTTGGTATATGACACGTTTGTATTTTATCTATAACTATTTATTTGGTTCCTACCAAATACACAGAATTTCCTTAAATTTACCATACATCCAAACACACAATAACATAAATATAAATATTACAATGTATTAAAGGTTCCAGGGTCAGGGATACCTAGACTCAGCCCCATCTCCTCCATATACTAGCAACTCGACAGAAAATTAATCATTTTGAGGGCCAGTTTTTACATTGGAGAAGAGGGATAACAGGGTTGTTGGGAGGAAAACAGTGTGATTAGTGAGATTTTATATGTGAAACACAATGCCTGGTGTAGGGTAGGATAGAGTACACATTAGCTCCTATTCTCACTATAAGATAGAAATGACAGAAATACTTATTACAAAATCCTTACTATAAATTCCTAAAAATGTCTGGCGTTGCATACAATTTATATTTGCATTCCTAATGATTAGCCTGAAACTCTGGGATATAATAAATTACTTTTTAATTAACTGTCAGATTATTTTATTTTTGATATAACTTACTGTCCTCATGCACTTTTCTATGTAGTAATTTTCAGTAAATATGTAACAATTGATTGCTACCAATGGCACACATACCAGCGTGGCTGCTATGATTTAGTCAAAATAACTAAATCAGTGATGCTCAGCAAATGACTTAATGTCTCCATTTTCTTTTCTGAAAAATGAAGAAAATAGCACATGCTGCATTAGGCAGGATTTATTTCAATTGTAAATGACAGAATCCCAACCCAAAGCAGCTTAAACAAAGTGGTCTAGTAAAGATTTTGAGGTAGCTGACTAAATCAAATGAAAAGCCATTGGAACCTGGGGTTATCTACCACCTCAAAGGAATGACACCAACAACACTAGATTATTTAAATTTTCTCCACTTATTTGTCTCATTGTTCCTTCTCTATTTTTTGCTGGATATGGTTTCTTCCAAAGAGAAGACCACAGGCAACCTAAGGGTTACATCACCAACTATTAGTAAGCTTATAACATATTTCTTTTTTGGGTGAGAATAATATACTCAGGGAATGAATCAGCTTGACTTGGGTTACATGCCACTGATGAGCCAAGTGCTGTATTTATGAAGTTAATAATGGCACCTAGATCCACTCATGATTCACAGAGGCTCTGGCTCTTAGTGCCACTACCAAGCCCCAGAGAACTTCCACACCATGAGATATGCTGATTTCCCCAGCAGCTGCTCCAAGGTCCAGATAACCCAGAAGTATTGTGAGTAGAATTTATACTATGACCACTACCACCCACAGGGGGTTGGAAGTTGGGGGAAGTGGTGAAAAACTTCACTTAAGGAGAATTGTTTATTGTTTATTGCTTTCACAGTAGGAAAGAGCCAGAAAATGGGCAGATAATTTTCCCTTCCTTCCTGTCTTTGAATTACTATTACCAGTTTTCTTGAAAGGCTATATAAGAGCTATTCCTCATAGCCAAAGGACCACAACTGTGAAGCCGTGACCAATGTGGTAACTCATTACCCCTGTATTTGCTCCCACCCTCTTCTGACATGCTGAACTTTGCCTTCACTCTCACTGGCCCTTTTCAACACTACTCAATAAGGAATTAATATTTGGATGCTTTGATTCAGATTCTGTTTTAGGGCTCTCAGGCTAAGAACAACACACACTAAATTATTTACTTATTTATCTTTATTGCTTTTAATGTAAGCTCTATGAGAGCCTTTTTTTTTTTTAATGTTTTCTTCACTATCTCCAGTGTTAAATCTTCCTGACACATACCAGGTCGTCACCAAAAATTATTAAATTCAGAATTAATGGACTCCAGTGAGGTTATATGAACTTCAGGAGGGCTACTACAAAAAGAAGTGCAAAAGAAGAATTTTCTCAAGGTGCAGTATAATAATGACAGGCCTGATGTGGTGATCAATAATTCTTCAGTAGTTTTGGAAAAATAAGACTGATTTTCTCTTGAATCTTAGCCATTTATGGAGTGTCTACTCTATGACAAGTAATGCAAATGGTTGAAAGTGTAGTGATAGCAAGGCAGAATTTTTGTCTTCAGAAACATACAGTTCAGAGTGGGCATGCATAACTTCATAGTTGCAGTAAGATTTCCCAGAAAAAAAAGAATGCATTATAATTACTTCATTTTTCAGGAGGAAAAAAAAAAACAAAACAAAACAATGCTGTTTATGTAGGTGATTGTTATCCTCCTGATGCTCCAGCTGGTTGCTGGGGATGGGAAGTTCACTCCAAAATAAACTACTTTGCCTAGACCACTTTGCATGTTGAAATGTTTCAGCAAGCTAAGATGGAGTAGAAACACAATTCAGCAGCTTTCTTCTCTGTCCTACTATTTATTTCTCTCTTTCCATCTGGCAACAAAGGAAAATAAACAAAGGCAACAGCATCTGTTGCTCCTGCTGCTTTGAATTAAGCTGACTTAGTTTAATCAGTTTGCCCCCACAAAATCCATTGCTACACCTTTCCAGGTATTAGTCTGACCTTTAGTTTGACACTCCTGTTGGTTGAGTTTTCAGATTTTTTTAAAAGACATAAAACAGAGAGATTGCAATTAACAAGTCAAAAACGCTTAATAGCTTTTGCTTCTATTGTATATGTGCATATAAGCTTAATGTTTTTAAAATACAAATCTCCACGTTTGTGTCTATATGTAAAGCACAAGTAATAAGCCTCTGATATTAAAAGCAATGGATTTCCTGGAGATTTGTTTTAAATGATAGGCTTTTGGAAGCTTTAGTGATGGTTGTGGGGTGTTTCTCCTTGATAAGGAGATGGGATGTAAGAGAGATTACTAAATGATTTTGAGTTTAGGGAATGCACTGATTTTTATGCAGGTCTTGATATGCTTGAGCACACAAATACATCCCATAAATCTGTCTAAGTTCCCCAGAACTCAAGGGTAATGCATTTCCTCCTGAATTCTTGTAGCGATCAGCAAAACACACACACACACACACACACACACACACACACACACACCCTTCTTAAAAATGCAGCCCCAACATGGAGAAAGAAATGCGATTCCAATACATCAGTCCAAAGAAGTAAGAGAAAATCAGAGTGATTTCTTCTGAAATTATCTCTGGGTATTTGAAATCTGTTCACATGATTGTAAAGCAACATTATAGCTGTAAAACGTTTAGAAAGTCTGCCCTCTCTTTTGAAGTACTTAATTAGCAGAGAGTTTGATAAGAAAGGTGCTATGCAATTAAACTTGTGGACCATATTAACATTTAAATGAGAACAAGCAACATCAAGATATTTAGAATAAGAAGTTTAAGAGAATATTCTAGCAAGGTTCTGACAAAGAAAGAGCATTTAGGATCTATACTTATAAAGTTCATATGCTAATTATCAGTTTCTTGCATAAAAATATAGTTAGTAAACATTGCCAAAAAATGTTCTAAATCTTAACCCTCAGTTTCAAGAACTTCAAATTCAAACAGTATGTTTTGATCGTTAATGAACATAAAGTTTACCAAGTTAAAGGTTAAAATATACTACTGTTATAACTACCCATTTTCAGTAAATAGGCAGTTTAAAAAAAAAACATTCTGTTACTTGCTACTGTTTTTTTTATAGCAACGAGCAGTTGTGTTTTGGTTAAACAACATTTGTGAAATGTCTTGTGCTGATACTTGGTAAAAATAGAAATATCAACATTCTTTATGTAGGTTTTTCAAGCCATAAATCAGTCAAAGATACATTCTGTTCTGCAGTCTACCTGTTAAGTGTGAGTGGGCTTTTCTGATTGGTGTGACATTTTACTTGACATTGTCAAAAAACAAAGACAATAATACCCATTTAAAAGTAAAACAGAATGAAATGTTCATCGTTTTTGTCAAATAGAGAACAAATGATCCTTGTAAGAAGACAGCACTCTGCTACTCTCCAAATTGTCCAGCATTCAAAAGTGCATTTACCACAAGTCATTAAAGTAATTTTGTTAGGAGTGATTTTTTGTGTACTAGTGATTTTTTTAGACTTTTTATTAAGAATGTGAAGTATTTTATTCTTTGTACTGAAACTCGCGTGGTTATAAATCAAAGACACTGATTTTTTTCTTAAATTAAGTCGCTTTCAGAATTCTTTCCTTGGTTCTGAATATCTTCCTTTTTGCAGACTCCTAGATCAGAAGAGAACTAAAATTTGCATTATCCATGTAAGCCTCCTCCATTCATAAATGAGGGGACTGAGTCTAAGTGAGACAAGGGAACTTGAACATATGGTAACGCCTGCTTGCTCCCTTAGGCCAGGTGTGTAGGGAACGGAGGCTGTATGTTCTCTTCTTGCCAGGAACAAAAACTAGTTCTGCCACCTGGAAATCAGGACCTGGTGGTGGCTAAAAACTCAGGTTTCTATGTGCTTGTGGCTGAGGGGTGCTTCCCAGTTGTGTAGATTTTGTCTGGTCTGGCAGCCACTCTCAGCAGCTATAAAACAGGAATAGTAAGCCCATTGAGGATTGTCATACGGCCAGCATGTTGTGCATACATCTGTCATCAACTTAGCATTCCCACAGACCGTATTGATTGTTCTTATGACATTTCACATTTATTTGTTGAGTTCTACTGAGGAAGATATGAAAACACTTCTGATGGGAATAAAGGTTAGTAAAGCCTTGTGCCAGAGTTGATTACTGTAGATTTTTGTGACACTGGGAGGAAATCCTCAAAGATGGCCTAGTTTTGTCAGTTTAGGGATATTCATCTCTACCTTGAGTGTGATCTCAAATAAGGTCAGATAGGATTTTTAAAAAGCAGAGGAACATATTTTTGCCCTTCATAGTTGTATATGATTAATAAGAAATTTCCTAATATCTTTTAATAGAAATATCTAAATTAGTGTGGTTGAGTAGATACGAATAGTTTATCAGAAATGAGGGTGAATCTAACAAAAATGGGATTATCTTCATGTACAAGTAAAAATGATTTTATAAGTGACCATTTCTGGTATGCTTCTGGATTTAATAGTTAACTAGTAGATTTTTATTTTATAGGCTAGGAATCATATTTAATCAACTACTGAATTTAATAATTAATTATATTTGCTCTGTGCTTCATTGATTCCCTGAGAACAAATAACAGTTTTAGTGTCCTTTGTGTACCTGAATCTTACAGTTTTCTCTTTACTGAAAAGTAAATGAATCACCTTTCAGAGAATTACATAGACTCCAAAAATTAATTGTAATAAAATTATAAACTCTGCTTATTAGTTCTTTGAATATTAGAAAGATATATGAAATGTAATGAAATCTAAGAGAGCATATAAGATAGAAATGTTTATAGCAATTTATTAATGGTCAACACATGCAGCCAATGATCATCGTAAAAATACTAGAAGTCACTCTATTTAACACAGAATATGAAAAAAAATATTTTGAACAGCACAATTGACACTTGAACAACATGGAGGTTAGGGGGACTGACTGTTGCAAGACAAAAATCTGTGTATAACTTTTGATTCCCCCAAAACTTAACTATTAACAGCCTACTGCTGACCAGAAGCTTTAACAATAACATAGTCTATTGGCATATATTTTATATGTCATTTGTACGTGTACTATATTCTTGCAATAAAGAGGTCTGGAGAAGAGAAAATGTCACTAAGAAATTTATAAGAAAGAAAAATACATTGACAGTACTGTACTGTAAAAATTTTGTATATAAGTGGACCCAGGCAGTTCAAACCTGAGTTCAATGTTTACCTGTAGAATTTATTTTACAAATTCTCTTTTAGAATTTCCTACTCTCTATTTGGAAGAATAGAGTTGTAAGTATACAAAGTTGGTTATAGAGATTGTATTTGAATGGCATGGTTTTTATATGACAATTAAAGTACATTCAGTCCCAGTATCTTCTTATTTCCATAATGATGTGCAGTAAGAACTGATGTGACGATTTAGGAACTCTGAGGCAATGTGTCTCATGCTTAAGTTTGTTTTTCTTATTGCTCAAACTTTTGAAAATTGCTGATGACTTATATGGAAAAAAATCCCAGGATATCTAATTCACATCTATGTCCTATTTCACAAACCACTCTGAATGAATAAACAGGGATTTAATGTATTCTGAATAGGTTTCTGTACTTCTTTTTTGTGAGAAGAATGGGAAAATCTCCATAAAATGGGCTAATCAAATTCCTATGGAGTCACATCAATACTCACTTTGCAGCCTTCTTAAAATACAGATGGTTTAAGCAACTTTTTGATAAATACCAGATTTGGTGTTTTCCTATGTTATAGGGAACAGGGAATATGACAGAAGGACCAAGTACCAGTTAAGAATAGAATAATAGGAAAGCAGTTTAATTGAGAGGAGACAAGAAGAATATTTTATTTTCAAAAGACTTTGATTTTATAATTTTAAAGTGTTTATTGTGAAAAATACAAAACACATGCAAGAATATGAAGCAACTATCCAGATTTTGCCTCATCCTTTGCTTTTTTGATATGCTGTCAAACCTTTTAAACAACTGCAGACCATACATTATTTTACCCATACATCCTAGGATGTTTCTATCTCCCCAAAATGTGGACAGCTTTTTACATAGTCACAAGAAAATCTAGTAAATTTAGCAATACTTTCTTGCTATCATCTAATATCTATCCATATTTTAAATTGTTTCTAAAAATCAAGATGTAAAACAGTCCTTAAATTACATTTTTTAAAAATCTCCAGCCTCTTTTTTAAAAAATATCTTTAACTCATCAAATAATTTGCTTCAGTTATTTGTAGGATGTCCTAGTTTCTGGTTTTAACTCTTTGTGCTTTCATGGTGTCGTTTCCTATAGTGGAAGGTAGCTATAAAGATTTGAGTACATTTGGTTTCAACTTTCTTCACCTAATAATATTGATTAGTAATGCTGATTATTTTATGTCACATGTTACATTACAACAAGCAGCATGGACTAGCTCATTATACCCCTTTTAGTGATTCTAAGACTAAACAGTAGGTCATGCCATCACATCCTGAACCTTCTTTATAAAGTTCACCATCAATCTTTTACCTAATGGTTTTATTCTCTAATGAATGTTGCCTGAAACAGTTACTTCACACTTATTACCTGAATTTTTTTCTTCTATAAAGATTAATTTTCATACTGAGGTTGATCTAGTTTGTTATCCTTCAATACGGTTTACATAGAAAATGTAGGGTAAATGCTGACTTCCTTTGGCGTTTTCCCCCAATCTCTTTTATGAGTACCAAATTGAAGTTAAGGTTTTTCTGATTTTGTTTTTAATTTCAATATATGCCAATTCATTGTAGTTATTATTTTTTTCCAATGATCAAATTGTTCTATATCTGGCCATTGGAAGCTTATTTTGGTAGACTACTGTGTCCTTGTCATTTTTACCTTATTTATTCTTTCTTAGGTTTATGGAGGTATAGATGACATTTAGCAAACTGTGCAGATTTAGAGTGTAAATCAGATAAGTTTCCACTCATGTATGCACCCACAAAATCATTATCATAATCAAGGAATGAGCACAACCATCACTCCCAAAAGTTTCCTTTTCTCTGGATAGTCTCTCCTTCCAGGGTCTTGCCACCAGCTCCCTCCCCTCTCTATCTCCTTTGCCAGCAACTACTGATCTATTTTTTTTGTTTGTTTGTCTCTAGAATGTTGCCTTTTAGAGAATTTAATATAAGTGAAATCATATCATATATAGTTCTTTTTCTGTTTGACTTCTATTTAGCTTGTGGGCTTTGAGACTGAACCATGTCGTGTCTGTTGATAATTCTTCTCTTTCTTTTTTTTAAAATTTAATTAAATTTAATTTTTTCCACTGTTCCAAAATACATTGTTTATGCCCCACACCCAGTGCTCCTTGCAATCCGTGCCCTCCATAATACCCACCACCAAACTCACCCAATCTGTTGATATTTCTTATTGCTGAAGAGTGTTCCATAGGCAAGCGTGTTACCCTATCCATTCTCTAGCCAATTAACATTTAGGTTATTTTCAGTTTATGGCTACTACAAATAAAGCTGCTAAGAACATCTGTGTGTAATATTTTGAGCACATGCTTTCATTTCCCTTGTATAAATACCTAGAGGTGGAATTGCTAGATTTTATGGTACATGTATGTTTAACTTTTCAGAAACTGCCAAACTGTTTTCCAAAGTGATTGAACAATTTTGCATTACCACCATAGTATAGTAGAGTTACAGTTCCTCCTACAGTTGTAACATCCTTGAAATCAATTGCTATAGTCAGTTGTTTTACTTTTAGGCATTCTAACACATATGCACCATGTTGTTGGGGTTTTAATTTGCATTTCCCTAGTGACTAATGCTTCTGAGCATTTTTCATGTGCTTATTTGCCTTCTGTATATCTTCTTTGGTGAAGTCTCTATTCAAATATTTAGCTCATTTTTTATTGCCTTGTTGTTTTTCTTACTGTATTTTGCATATTCTTTAAATTTTGAATATAAGGCCTTTGTTGGACACACACATTGAAAATATTTTCTCCCAATATATTACCAGGCTTTTCATTCTCTGAAAAATACCCTTCTAAGAACAGGAAATTTTCTTATCACTTTGATGAATTCCAATTTGTTAATATGTTCTCTTATAGATCATGCTTTTGGTACTATAGCTAAGAAATATTTCCATATCAAGATGACAGAATTTTATATTTTATTCCGGAAGTTTTATATCTTAGGTTTTATATTATGTCTGTTATCTATTTGAATTAATTTTTGTAAATGGTGCAAATTATAGATTGAACTTCTTTTTTCTATATGAATATTTACTTTCCAGTATCATTTGTAAAAAAAAAAAAATTCCCTTTCTTTACTAACTTGCCATTGTATCTTTTTGAAAACCGGTATATGTATGGAGTTTTGAGCTATTTTATCCCATTTTTCTGTTTGTCTATCTTTTTTTTTTTTTTAAGATTTTATTTATTTATTTGTCAGAGAATGAGCACAGGCAGACAGATTGGCAGACAGAGGCAGAGGGAGAAGCAGGCTCCCTGCTGAGCAAGGAGCCCGATGTGGGACTCGATCCCAGGACGCTGGGATCATGACCTGAGCTAAAGGCAGCTGCTTAACCAACTGAGCCATCTAGGGGTCCCATGTTTGTCTATCTTTACACTAAGACTACACTGGCTTGATTACAGTAGCTTTATTACAGTCTTAAAATCATTCGGTGTTAGTTTTCCAATTTTATTCTTCTTTTTCAATATTGTTTTGGCTGTTCTAGGTCCTTTGCTTCTCCCCATGTGTACAAACATGTATCTGTGTATGTATACATATGCATACACACATGTATCGGCACACATAGATACATATACATACATAGCATCAGTTTGCCACTCTTTAAAAGAGACTATTGATTTTTTTCATTGTGATTCAATCAAAATTATAGATCAATCTGTGTTAAATTGATATCTTAATAATATTGAGTCTTCTTACCCATAAACATGGTGTATTTTTTCATTTATTTGGGGCTTTAAATTCTCTCAGCAGTGTTTTGTAGTTATCACTATATAGGCCTTTTACACCTTTTTCTGATTTGCACTGAAGTACTTCATATTTTTGATGCAGTTGTGAATAGTATTTTTGTTTCAATTTTTGGTTGTTTGTTGCTAGTATATAAAACTACAATTTATTTCACTATATTGAGTTACTACTCTACAAAATTCCTAAACTCATTTATTACCCTTTGGCAGCTTTTATAGATTCCACCAGCTCTCTACACAGTTTTACTTCTTCCTTTCTATTTTTGATGACTTTTCCCTCCTTTTCTTATCTTATTGCACTGACTAGAGTCTTTAGTACAATATTCAATAGAGTGGTAAGGTTTTACTTTTGTATTTCTGATCTTTGAAGAAAGTATTATTCACTCTTTCACCATTAAGTATTATTACTCAGTTTTTTATAGATACATTTTATCAGGTTTAGGAAGTTCCTGTATATTCCTAGTTTGCTGAGAGTTTTACCAGGAATGGATATTGCATACCTTCAAATGATTTTTTCTGCAAATATTGATGTTGTATTAATCATTTGCAAATAAAAGTGTGTACATGTACAAATATAATTCTTTGCATACTATTCTGTACCTTGTTTTTTCCACCTAAACTTGTACCCGTATGACTGAAAAACATCTCACTCCTTTTTACAGCTGTGTGTTGTCCATGATGTGGTTGTACTCCTAAGTCAATTTCCTACTGATAGATTTATGGAGTGTTTTTAATTATTGCCATTACTAACAATGCAATCATGAATAACATTTTCATAATTATTTTATATTTCTTTCAGGGTACCTTTGGAATAGATGCTCTCAAGTGAGACTGATGACTCAGCTGTTGTGAGTGGAATTTTTTTAGGTATTACATTTCCAGCATTAATAAGGTTAATGCATGTTTATTTTTTTGGCCTGTAATATATGTTACAAAGATGTGTTCCAGTTTGTTATTATTAATATTTTACTTTGCTTATGGTGTCTTTTGCCATGCAGTTGATTTTATTTTTTTCCCTTTTTCATTGGCTTCATATTCTGAATGATATTTAGTAGGAATTTTTTTCCTTAGATCTAGGTTAAAAAGAAATTAATCCTTATTTTCTTCATATATCCCTGTGTTGTTATTATTACTGTTACTATTATCTTTCCATTTATGCCTCTTTCCATTTATGCCTCTTACTTCTTTAGAGTTTGTCCTTGTGTATATTGTGACATATCTGGAGCTGCTGTTTTTATTGGTCACTTGGGACTTAAAGGCAGACTCCTGTGAGTCTGTATTAGTAGCAGCTTATATACAACTTCTATGAAATGACAAGCTAGTAATATGAGTTTACATTTCTGTCCTATTACAGTGCTCATAAAGGAAAAATATAGTTGCCAGGAAATAATCTTCAGAACATTAAAAACAAAAGAACAACAAACAATCTCAATATCATTTGACTTTTGGATTTTGTGAGTAAAATATATTTGGGGTCCTTTGATAGCTGTATATCACCTGCAGAAAGTTTAAAAGGCACGTTTTTCCCACCAGATCTTATAGTTATGCAAGAAATCTGAGTCCAACTTGAATTCCCTTAATATTTAAAATAAATCTTGCTAAAATAACAAGAGATGCAGTTATGATGATGAATGTTATTTGAACTCCTCATTAGACTGAGTATTCTGAATTAATTGTGAACACATTAAAATTAAATTCCGTAATAGTGGTTCTCCTGGTAACCTAGAGAAGTAAAATATTAATTGCTTTAGATTACCACAATAGTACAAGATTTTAAAAACAAAAAAGTAATCCCTCTATTTTGCTTTATCTCCCCTTAAAAGCATTTCTGGCTTCCTATGTAATGTCAGTTGTCGATAGACTAATTAAAACATAGTCACACATTCTGTTTCCCAATGTTTATATTATAAAGGTCAACAAAATGGCACAAAGATTTTAACTGTCGTATTTATTTTTAAATTGCTGAGAAATAATGATACCATACTCTGCATTCTATCTAAGCAATTTAGCAATTCTCTAAGCAGCACTCAAGCAGGGAGGGAGAGGGATGGTATCCTTTCTGGGAAGTCTTCCTTTTTTGTCTCAAATTCAGTTGAATTAACCCCTATGGAACTTATTTGAAGACAGGAAATCAGAGAGAAAATGTTAGCAATAAAATGCATGTACCCATCTGACTCTTTGCCTCTTTCAAAATGAAGTGGCTATGGAAATGATATTACTGACATGTTGTTGGGTAGAATAAATTAAAGGTGAAGTAAAATAGAATATGAAAAGTGGCCAAGTTATCTACAAAAGAGGCATATTTAATGTTAGTTTAATTGAGTTGAGCCTTATTATTGGTGAGTTTACAAAACTATGTGCTAATGTTTGTATGAAGTTTATTCCTTTGTAGGTTTTTTTTGTTGTCGTTAATTCTTTAAAATGCAGGCAAAAGCTTCAGAGTGCACGCATATCTTTTTAATGTATTTACAGACCATTTGACATGTTTAAATTATCTTAAAGTGATATTTTAAGTGTAGATTTTAGTGTAATTTTCTATGTGTACAATTAAATTTAAGTTATAATTTCCTCTTCTGTTAGACTGTATCTGTTTTAGCCAAGATTACCATTCATGTAATCTTATTTGTAAGACATACTAAAAAACAAAAACAAAAACTTGACTTTTTACTCTCTGTAACCCATGATCTAATCAATGCCTTCCTAAATATCACTTGATTCAATCTCTGGACTGCTTTACTTTTTTTTTTTTTTTTTAAGATTTTATTTATTTATTGGGGGGGTACAGGCAGACAGAGAGGCAGGCAGAGGCAGAAGCAGGCTCCCTGCTGAGCAAGGAGCCCGATGTGGGACTCTATCCCAGGATACTGGGATCATGACCTGAGCCGAAGGCAGCCATTTAACCAGCTGAGCCACCCAGGCATCTCTGGACTGCTTTACTTTTAAGTATTTGTAATTTCTTACTCATAGTCTTGAGATAGCTATCTACCTGTATTCCTATTCATCAACCATTTTATAATCCATTGTTTTCTAAAGGATCACAACCAATGTCCTATTTCTTTTCTAACTTTATTGATGAATAATTAACAAATATAATTGTTTATATTTAAAGTGTACTTGATAATTTGATAAACATATATATCATGGAATAATTATAAGAATCAAGATAACACATCTATTACTTCATATAGTTAATTCTTCTTGTTTTCTTGTGACAAGAAACCTTAACATCTACAGATCTATATTCAGTAACTTTTGACTATATAATACCGTATTAATAACTACAGTCACATGCTGTGTACTAAACCTCAGAATTTATTCTTAAAAGTGAACATTGTTACCCTTATCCTAAATGTCCCATTTCTTCCATCCTCTGTTTCTATTTCATCCCCTGGCATCTGCTGTTTCTGTGAATTTGGCTTTTTTTTTTTAAGTTTCCACCTATAAAAGATATCATACAGTATTTGTTTTTCTCTGTATGGTTTATTTCACTTAATAAAATGTCCTCCAAGTTCTTCTATGTTGTCACAAATGGAAGGATGTCTTGTTTTTTTTTATGGTCAAATAATATTCCATTGGGTATAGGAACCATCTTCTTTATCTAATTCACCACCAAAGAAAATATAGGCTATTTTGATATTTTGGCTTTGGTTCATTGAAAGATACTTGATGTAATATCAATCTTCTTAAATTTGTTAAGGCTTGTTTTGTGGCCTAACATAATATATACTGGAGAATGTTTCATGTATACCTCTGAAGGAAGTATAGTCTGCTGTTAGAATGTTCTGTATGTGTTTCTTAGAGTCATTTTGTCTAAAGTATAGTTCAAGTCTTTTATTTCCTTATTGATTTTCTGTCTTGATGATCTAGCCATTGTTGAAAATGAGGTATTGAAGTCCTCTCCTGTTCTTACATTGTAGTCTATGTCTGCCTTCAGATAGGTTAAATATTTCTTAATATATTAGGTGCTCCAATATTGGGTACCCACATATTTACAATTGTAATATCTTCTTCATGAATTGACGCCCTTATCTTATATATTAATCCACATTTTCTTCTTACAGCTTTTGCTTAATGTTTAGTTTGTCTGATATAAGTATAGCTACTCCTGCTAAACAACTTGAATATCCTTTTGTCATTGTAGCCTCTCCATGTCTTTCAATTTGACACTTTATACCATTTATATTTAGAGTCATTATTAAATGTAAGAACTTACTATTATCGTTTTGTCAGTTACTTTCTGATTTAAGCTCCATTGTCTTTTCTTCCTCTCTTGTGTTTTTTCATAAAGTGATTATTTTTGTAATGATACGTTTTGATTTTTCCCTTTATCATTTATATCTAATATGTTTTTGCTTTGTGAATATCATGAGGCTTTTATAATATATATTACAGGTATACTAGTGTATTTTATACCAACAATAGTTTAACCTCAGTTGCATAAATATGTTCTTTTACTTGTCTTTCCCCCAGATTTTATGTTTTTGTTGTCACAATTTGCAATTTTTTATATTATGTATACATTAACAAAATATTGTAGCTCTAGTTGTTTTTAAACATTTTATCTCTTAGCCAATTTGTTAGAATTCAAAGTTTAAAATTTGTTGTATATACTTATATATGCATCTTCTCATTTTACTTCAACAAAATTTGGTGAATATGATTGTCACATGCAAAGAATTCTGCATGCCAAAATGAAATTATTTCTCTAAAACTAAACTGAGAAGCCTGGAAAAAGCCTATTTCATTTCTTGAATCTCCAAATTTTCTATCCAAGGTTTCTATCCAAACTTTGGTGACTCAATAGTTTTAAATATTGGTTCTGTCCCATCAGTTTCTCTTTTTCCAAAGTACTCACCCCCTGTCTCTTGGTTGTGGTAATATCTCTTTTGTTCTGGTTGATCTGGGGAAATTACTAATTTTATTACACACTCTTGTCCATAGTATGACTCATGAGTCCTTTAGACTTTAAACTTTGATATGTAGAACTAAGCTTTTAGCATTTGCAAAATCTTTTTCCTTCACAGACCCTGGTTCTTAAAATTGGGAAATGTGGCTTTCAAATTGCTCTTTGCTACAGATTTATAGATGTCTACTGAAACATTGGCACTCCAGGGAATTTCTCTCATTAAGACAAGCAATGATCTGCCAGTTGCCAAATCCTATGCATATGTTTAGTCCTTATTTTATTTGACCTCCCTGGCCTTTGGCGCCATTAATGACTCTGTACTTAAATTTACTCCTCCCAGGATATCTGTGAAAATGTTCACTCTTGATTCTTCTCCTGTCTCCACAGACCACTTATTATAACTTTCCTTTCAATCTGCACACTCCATATTGGTGTTCAAAGGGGATCTGTGTTCTGTACTTTCCTCCTCTAATTTAGATATCTTGCTCATGATTTCAACTGTCATTTGATATGTGGAAAATGCTGATATCTAGAATTCCAGCACAGACCCTCTTGAGTTCCTATATCAAAATAGAGTATATAGCTATTGTTTTGTTTTGCTTATTTGTTTGTTTTATTTTTGTTGTTGTTGTTTGCTTGCTTGTCTCACTCAGGCATTAGCAGTACTATATCTGATATGATCTGGCTCTGCCATCTGTCCAGCCTCATATCCTGTCATTTTT
>ML109042.1:24666-109996 GCA_003697995.1 Taxidea taxus jeffersonii
CTTTCTACATTATTGTTTAACAATACCAAACTACTTTAGGTCCCTGAAAATTCCCTACTCTTGTATTCCTTCATGTCTTTACACAAAATGCTCCCTTTTTAAAAGAATGTCTTTCCTACCACTTACTACTGGGCATAATAGTATTCTGTGTAATACTTAATTCTGATGCTTCCTCCTCTGTGAAATTTCCACAGACTTCCTCAATCAAATTGAGTGGTATTTCTTCCCATAAACTCCTTCTTTGTACCTTGCATATAATGTTTGATATAATAGTTATTATGTTATTTTATAATTGCTTATTTTCATATTTGTTTCTGTAACAGATTCTGAGGTCTTTTAGGGCAGCCATAATGTCTTTTTATTTTGATATTTCTAAAAACAAACATCATGAACTAAATCAGATAAGCGGTTAATATACACTGGCTGAATGAACGAATGGTATTTAGTTGATGCAGCCTGGTTTTGTTTTTTTGTTTTTGTTTTTTTTTTTAGATTTTATTTATTTATTTGTTAGAGAGAGAGAGAGTGAGCACAGGCAGACAGAGAGGCAGGCAGAGGCAGAGAGAGGAGCAGGCTCCCTGCGGAGCAAGGAGCCCGATGTGGGACTCCATCCCAGGACGCTGGGATCATGACCTGAGCTGAAGGCAGCCGCTTAACCAACTGAGCCACCCAGGCGTCCCGATGCAGCCTGTTTTACGCATCAGACTAAATGTACATTGGCTTCTTGACATGTGTTGTGCTTTCCCTTTATGTGTCATTCATTATGAGTAGAGACTGGTTTTTACGTTTGTTTGAAGACCCACACTAGGTATGCTATCATCTCCAATCAGTCATTAATTATGGAGAGGTGATGAGTTACTTATTAGAAGATTATTTTGGTAACAGAGCTCTGTGACATTAGTTCAGTTTTAGGGCTGTAATCTCTCCCCTTTCAAGAAGGAGATAACTAAAAGCCTACACATAGAGCCTTGGCTGACCTGCTCCTAATCTGATCTATCCAAGTGTTAGCAAAATTGAAGATAGCAAAGTACGAAGAATTTATATTGATAGTTTTATTTCTTAAAGCACATTATCATTTTTAATTAAAAATATTAATCATGATTGTTAAGACTTTAATATTCAAAAATACATTACCTTTTATGTGAGAAGTCATGGGTCTCTTCTAAAATAATTGATTCAGAAAAATGGCGTGTAGCTTCACATCTTGGAAATAACAGTGTTTCTCAAGTAATACAATTTTCAACATATATTAGTGTATATATCAGATTAACTATGGAAATATGTTCTTAACTCAGCTCATATGTCTATCACTAAATATGCACATGCACTAAATATTTTCTAAGTATGAATATAGGAATAAATGTATGCTGATAGAAATGGAAAAGTGTTCTAGGGATGCAGTTCAAAATTCCTAAATATCCTAATAGTGCTTTGGTTAGCAGGGTTTTTAGGTGATTGTTTCTGTTTGTTATTTATATAAAGAGAGAGAAAAAAGTACTTATTAAAATGATCTTCATTTTGTAATAAGCTTGCTTAAGCTTATCCTTACTTTTATAGTTTTCTCAGTTTCCATCCCTGTAGAAAATACTGATAGAACTAAAAATTTCAGAAGTATCACAGCACAGAGTTACAGATATCATAACAGTTTATGCATTAAATAAATAAAATTAGAAGTTATAAAGTTATAACTGAAAATAGGAAACAAAAATTCATGAATTAAGATCATGATTTTGCCTTTACTATGAATTCTAATAATTGATTGCTAAAATTTATGGCACTCAGGGAGAGGGTAATCTGCCTAGGACTGAGAAGAGAATATGCTGTCTAGGAGGAGAAGTGTGGAGAAGCCACAGCAGGATGGAGCAGTTGGTTTTGTAAGCTGAATGAAGACACTACGGGGTATCAGTTAAAGGAATATAATACTGGCCCATGCAGAAGGCCCATGGACAAATGTAAACATATTTTATCCAAGAACTTTGACTCTGGGGCCACATTTGGAATTTTTATAGAAAGTAAGTAGTGTGTTAGATGAGTTTGGTTCTTTTTATAGACATACCCGTCCCCCGTCTCCCCTCCGATTGTCTCCCATTAACATTTTCTCAATAAGCCTCCTTTTGGTTTTAGAAGCTTTAGTGTCATAGAATATATGATTTTATTTTGATTTGGTTTTGCAAATATTAATGTAGGGATGGATTTATTTAAGAATCTAAAACATAATACATGGTGTGTGAGAAAAGTTATTATCAGAGAATATTGAAAGTTCTCATTATCAGAATATGCTTAGGTGCTTAGAAAAGTGGAGTGAATGCCATCAACAAAGATGTGTAGATGCAATTATGAATGCTTCCTTTCATTGAAACCTGAGACCAGCTGGATTCTTCCAACATATTTATTTTTGAAAAGTTGAAATTAAGCAAATTGTGAGCAAGGATCAATTTTGTAATTCTTTTACCCTAAAGCGTGAACCACCTAACCACAAATATTTCTTAGTTCCTGTTCAAGAGTGCCCAGAACAGCCCTAAAATGACAGGGGATCTCTGCCAGCTCCTCTGAATCTCATGGTGTGCCTGGAATTGCCCCTACACCACCAAGTTCCCCTGCCCCACCCCACCGCATCCCTTTTGCAACCAGTAGCAGAGTGTTAACAATCCTCTTTGCTCCTTCTTTTCAGCTTTCTTCAAGCTTTATTTTCTACTCTGTTTGGAATTTAAGAAAGACTTCTTTTTTGAAAATTACCTTTTGTTTACTATCAATTTTTATTTGTATTTCTCTAATCAGTGTATTTATTGCTATATGATGCTTTATCCTAAATGCAATGTAGAGGTAATGGCATGTGAACTGCACATGCTACTTAACTGCATGGAAGGAAACTGCTTGTTAGAAAATAGATTGTGATCAGAAAGTAGTTCCTTAAGCATTTAGCATCTTAGCATGGTAGTTCTGTTGCTTACGTGTAAGAATATTGCTGTATTTTAGTTATATTTTAGGAAATTGGTCTTTGGTTTGATGTGTTACGTTATTATTTTTCACATTAAAAAAAGGTGGGGAAGTAGACGCCAGGTAAGCATTTTAATGCAGATTGTTTGACTCTTCAGGATGAAATTAGGAATAGATTAGTCATGTTAAGCAGGAGATGCTTAATCCATTTTTTATTACAATAATTTCTTCTGTTGTCAGAAACAGGCTTGCAAATGAGGGGACAGCAGTAGCAAGTTAAGGAGACCTAACCTATGCATAGATTTTGTACATTTCAGAGTGGGAACTGAATTGAGACAAATGTGACACATGTGTATCCTGAATTGAGCTCTGCATCTCTGAAGCAATGTTGAGAAAACCTTGAGTAACAGGTTGGTAATTTCTTTTTTCCTGAAGACACAGGGCCAGAAGAGCCCACTAGAGGAAATATTTTCCAACCCCCTGACTCCAGTTAGAATGAACCTAAATAATTTCAAAGAGATAGTTATTTCCTCTCCTAAAATATATGCAGGAAATGAGAATCTACCCTTTGGTAACTAGTTCCACTATCTTACAGTCATTTTGCCAATATGTACTATTAAGAGGCCTAAATGCACACATTACTGACACAATGGGCTATAATTGCGCTTTTGAAACTGCTACACAATATCCAATCTATGATTATTTGGGGAGTTTACATCCACCCATTATTGATGCAACAGCCCTTAATAGTACCTTTGTTGTCAGAAGGGGTTGTGTTGCTTAATATTCCCAGCCCTGTTTGAAACAAATTGGTTGGATACCACAAACAGTGGCAAGATTTCAGATATTTGTGTGCAAGTACTCTATTCTGCACTTAAAATTGAATTTATGCATTATGTAGTTAGAGGAAGACTTCAATCTTTTGGAGTATTTTTGAAGACCATTCCTATTCAATAGAAAGATTCAGTATAACCAGAGCACAAAATAAACAAGCACTTATAATGCTTGTTTAAGCTACAGTATGAGGAACTGTGGTTAGTTAGGATGTTTTTAAATATTACAAATTAAACATTTAAGAAAATATAGAACAAAGAAACTATATTTTATTATTATTTATTATTCCCTAATTCTGTTTTAGTTGGGATATAATTGATGTAACACTGCATAAATTAAAGTATGTAATGTATTGATTTGTTACATATTCCCTATTGTCTGTAGGTAGCAAAAATTGGCTAGAAAAAGCATGTTTGTGTCAGTTTTTCACTATACCTCACCAAGAGCAAAACAAGGGAGAGGATCAGGTGTAAAAACCAAGTAAACAAAACTTTGCTACCATAATTTTTTCCCACATAGAAAGCTAAAGTGTTCATAAAGCAAAGAGTTGATAGCAGATACTTCAGAACTGTATTGTTAAGGGTATTATCTTTTTTTCCCTTGAATGTCATATTTAGTTCATAGATTTTCTTTTGAATTTTCTCTTCTGTAAATCTGTTTTCTGGACACAAACTAATGATCATTGATGTTTTTGTTATGATACACCAGTATCCAGAGGATAATCCTTACTGGTAGGTAGTGATAAAGAACAGAAAGTCTTACCCATAAAAGAAAGAAAAGAAAGGGAAGGGAACAGAAGTGAAGAGAGAGAGAGAGAGAGAGAATAATTTGATGTGGTAATTTGGGAAAGATGGCTAGAAAATACTTATGAAATTGAAGTTCAGTTTATAGTTGTTTAAGTTCTTGGGAATCTGAGGCTTACTATCAATATGTACAACTTTTTTTCCCCCGAGTCAATCATAAAGATTAATACATATATATATATACTTTACATTGATTTAATCAGATACCTTTTTTATAACTAAACTAGAATTTAATTTCACTTCACATTTTTGTCTAGACTTTTGAGTTTTTTTGTTTGTTTTTTTAGTGTTTAGAGGCAAGTTTAATTAGGTTATTCTCTTCTTTGGTTCAGATACACATAAACAGACAAAGTAAGATAATAAACAATAAGTGGAATAATTAATGCAACACATTGAAACTAATTTTAATTTACATTTCTCTCTACTTATTACTGGGGTTAGAGAATTTGAAGTTCCAGAGGTTGTAGTGCTCTTGTTCCAATTATTTTGAATGTATCATAGAACTCAAAGTTTTTATAAATTTTTGTAAATTGAAGTCACAACCCTCCTTTTTAAAATATTTTTTCAATATTTTTGAAGTGATTTGTAAACTTCCAGATCTGAGGGAATTGAATAGATGTACTTTTCAGTATTCTTCCTGCTAAGTACAACCAAAAGTCTTAGCATTATATATGAAACAGACAAAAGAAGATTCTGAAAAGTAGAAAGAAAAACTAGCTAGGAAACTTGGGATCCAAGGAGCAATATGTCAAGCCTTAGAGATGAAGGAGGCAGCAATCTGGAAAACATGTTAAATGCAGACAAAAACTACAGTAACAAAATTCTGCTATCTCTAGCTAAAGTACCAGGAAGAAGTTGCTTATCAAGATCAAAAACTTTTGGACAGTAACTTCTCCATGTAAGCATCATAGAAAAACTCTTGTCCTTCCTCTACCCCCATGCCAACAAATGCCAGGTGGAGAGTATGGTCTTCTACTCTCTATCTAGGTTGTAACAAGGCACTACAAATTCTCTCACTGGGTTCATGTTAGAGAAGACAAATAGGGAAGTAGGAAGGTGGGACTTTCATCTCCATCAAGGGAGTAAGTCCCACTTCTATCTCTCTCCCATATGTTCCCCATTGTATGAATGGATACTGTGTGTGGAAGCTGGACTTCTATTCCCACTTGGAAGTTATGAGTTGCCATCATCCCCACCACTAAAGTGGTGTCACAGAAGACCTAGTAGAGAGTCAGGACTTTTACCACTTGCCCCAATGCCTCCCTACCCCCAACCCCAAATAATGTCAGTAGAAGCTATGTGAGGAGGGTACTGAGTTGTTTTACTCCTCTCATCTAGCCAAGAAAGGATCATTAGAGGTTTAATGAGAAGCTAGAACTCCCTCTCATGACCAGCATTTACAAGGAGTTCTCACACCTTGGGTGTCAGTAAAGACCAATTGAGATACCCAGGCTTTTAGCACCACCTAAGAGTAAAATAAGGCAATATCCTTTCTTTTTCACTGCTTATACAATATCAAAAGAAGCCAGCTAGAATAGATGGTTGAAATACAATCCAGAGTTTAATGATATGGTACCCAAAATGTTTATATTTCATTTGAAGATCTCTCTTGTCATACTAAGAACAGGGAAGATCTCAAACTGAAAAAGGAAAATCAGTAAGATGCCAACACTGAGATATTGAGAAGTTAAGATTATCTGACAAAGATTTTAAACAACCAAAAAAAAAAAATTGAATGAGCAATTACAAGCATACTTAAGACAAATGAAAAAAAAATTAAAAGGCTCAGCAAAAAAGTGGATATCCCAGCAGAGACATAGAAGATATGATAAGGAACCACCTGGTGATTTAGAAATGACAAATATTATAACTGAAATGAAAATCTCAAAGAATGGACTCAGCAACATAATGAAGGAGGGAGAGGAAAGTATCCTCTGAACTGGTAGATAGAAAAATGAATATAGCACATTTGAACAATATAGAGGAAATAGATCAAATAAAATAGGTTAGAGATTTAGGGATCTGTGGTACAATAAGCAAAGATATAAGATTCATGCCACCAGAGTTTAGGAAAGTGAGGAGAGGGGTGCTTGGTTAGCTCAGTTGGTTAAGTGTCTGCCTTCAGTTCAGGTCACAATCCCAGGGTCCTAGGATTTAGCCCCACATTGGGCTCCTTGCTCAGTGGGGAGCCTGCTTCTCCCTCTCCCTCTCTGCCCCCCTGCTTGTGCTCTCTCACTTTCTCTGTCAAATAAATAAATTAAATTATTTTAAAAAAAAAAAGAGGAGAGAGAAGGAGCTCTTGCTGACTTTGCCTTTGTGTGGTCTCTAATTATAGATCCTAAAACCATCTTTAGAGGAGTTTCTTTTTTGTAGGAATTCTGTGTATCCAGTTGGACAGTAGGTTTCTACAGAAATTTTCATAAATTATACTCAGAAATCCCTGAAGAATCATAGAACGTTTAAAAAAATTATTTTCTTTCAAATTTAGTTTCTTTCTAAACTCTCATAAGACATAGTACAGTTTACTTTTCCCCCAACCAGAGCGTAAATAAATTTTCTAGTCGCTTCTTTGTGCAAATGGAATATTTCACTCAATTAATATTTCTTAAAGAAAGGATGAATGAATAAATGGATGAACATTTAGAAATATGAGATTATATAATAGTATAATACAATTCTAATTACAATCCACTACATCTTTTTGAGAATCTAATCATTTTTTCATTTACTATAATAAAAGAAAATACCTATAGAAATAACCAACTTTGAAATAATTTTTAAAATTTAATGAAGAGATAGTTGATTTGCCACATAATATAACTTACAAATTCACAACAATAAAGGCATTATAGAACTGGCCCAAGAAGAGTTAGATCAATGAGATAAAGGTGAAAGTGAGTGAGCAATGACATTTAATAATTATTAGCATAAGATGGCCATTCAAATAAGTAAAAAGAGAGTTGATTAATCAATAAATGGTATTAAGGAACTGATTAACATTTTGAATAATAAATATCCTTGTCCTATATTTGTACCAAAATAAACCCCAGGTCAATTAAATTTTGTATTGTGAAATACTAAAGCCAAAATTTATTTTACATAATTTGAATAATGTTTTATATAACCTTATAGAGATGATGATATCATAGGAATGATACTTAACACAAAGAACTCCTAGGAACTAATTTTTAGATCTTTTTTTAAAACTTTTTTTTATTTTGAGGCAATTTTTAGGCTATGGACAAGTTGCAAAAGTAGTACATTGTATTTGTACATTCCCATCAATTAGCTTCCTAAAATAATAACATCTTAGGTAAACATATCATTATCAATATCAAAATAGTAAAACAATATCAAAATAGTAAATTAACATTGACATACTACTTGTGACACATTGACTTACTTGATTCAAATCTTTCCAGTTATTCCACCAATACCTCTTTTCTAATTCAGGATTCAATCTGGGTACTTAAGCTTCTGTTTAATTATGTTCTGTTAGCCTCCCCAATATGGAATAGATCCCCAGCCTTTGGTTTTCATGATCTTGACACTAATGAAGAGTACTGCCCAGATATTTTGTAGAATCTCCCTCAATTTGGTTAATCGTGTTTTCTCATGGTTAGATTGAAATTAGGTATTTTGGGCAAGAATATTTCAAAAATGATGTGCTCTAAGTGCATCCTACCAGGGGGTGCATGATACCAAAGAGCTTCATCAGTGGTGGTTATTACTTTGATATCTGGTTAAAGAGATGTACACCAGACTCATCAACTATAGGTTTACTATATTTCCCTTTTTAATTATAAGCATCTTGTGGGGAGGAACTTTGAAACAGTGAAAAATGCCTTGTTTCTCTTTATGCTATTGTCTACTAGTTTTAGTATCCATAGATGAGTTTTACCTAGAAAGTTTTACTGTTTTATTAATATTCCAAATAGTAATTTTCATTTTTAAAAGATTTATAAGTTTATTTGAGAGAGAGAGAGAGCAGGAGGGGCAGAGGGAGAGACAGAATCTCAAACAGACTCCCTGCTGAGGGTGGTGCCCATTGCTTCCTTGGCCCTCCCAATCAGTGATTTTTCTATTTCTATTATTCCTTCTATATTTATTAATTAGAAATTCTGTTGTAAGGAAGAGCTGTGTATTTTATCCACTTAGCTATTTATTCAGTTATTTATTTATATCAGTTTGGACTCATGGAGACTTATTTAGGGGTTATAATCCATTACTTAATTATTTTGATACTCATATTGGCCTAATTTTGTCTATTGGTATTTTCTTCAGGTTGATTGCTGTTAGAATGACAGATTTTATAGAAGAACATAGAAATTTTGCATATGTTAGGAAAATGTTAAAAAAAACTGTAAGACTAATGAATAAGTTGTAGAAGTTATTCAGTAAAAATAAAAACAATTTAGTAACTTTAATATGTATGTGTTCTTACAAATAAAATAATGGAACCAATAAAATATGCAAAATGTCCAAAATTAACAAGTACCCCAGAATTAGCAGGTTATTATAAACTGTCATTTTTATAATAAAGAAAATGCACATTCAGACATGTAATATAATTTTTACATATCTGTAATATTTTAAAATATTTATTTTGGAAAAGATTTTCAGCAAGCCAGTAATCTGTATTTTCAGATTTATGAAAGCAAATGCTAGCTCATAATCATCGTGGGAATATAAATTGGAACAAATTTTTGGAAGTAAGGTAATATGTATTAAAAGTCTTAAATTAGGGGCGCCTGGGTGGCTCAGTGGGTTAAAGCCTCTGCCTTCGGCTCAGGTCATGATCCCAGGGTCCTGAGATCGAGCCCCACATCGGGCTCTCTGCTCAGCGGGGAGCCTGCTTCCTCCTCTCTCTCTCTGCCTGCCTCTCTGCCTACTTGTGATCTCTGTCAAATAAATAAAATCTTAAAAAAAAAGTCTTAAATTATACTATTATATTTCTAGGAATATTTTCTTAGGAAATAATAAATGAGATTATGTAAAAAGTTTAGCTAAAATTATTTTCACCTCAGGACTCTTTATTACCAAATTTGGACAATAGTCAGATATTCAACCAGACTAGATTGAGTAAACATGTCACAATGTAGCAACACAAGAAGATACAAATGAAGGATGTACATCAGCATTTGTAGTGGTTGTTGAGTATTGAAATTATGAGTGATTTTAATTTTCTTCTTTCTGCTTATCATGTATGCTATTTATGTATGCTTTAAACCTTTAATGAGGCAAAAGTACAATGGCTCATAAACTCTTTTTTGAGATTAAAAAAATCCCTTTAACCTGTGTTGCTTTATCTATGTAACAAAATGTTTATCCAAGCCACCGAATTGAGATTTCCACAAAATTTGCTTTCATGATTGGTGAAAATTTCTTTCCATGTAAATGTAAGCATGCACACAAACACACACACATACATATATATGTATATAAAATATTTTTAATGGAGGACTCTCTCTTTTGGTGAGACTAGTGACATATATGTGTGTAATCAGAGCTCTCTTTTTTGTGATGATTGAGTCATACATAACATTATGCACCAATTTAAGGACCTTTTGCTATTGAGTTGAAAAAAAATCCATGTACAAAATCTTGGCTATTAATTATATTGGAGGATAACCCTCTCCGAGAAATGACTCACTTGTCTTAGAAGCCCACATTGTAATAATAATAAATGTCTGCAGCAGGCACTTGACTGGGAGATGGCAAAAATCATAAAAATGAGCTTCTATTCTCTTGTGATTCCTGATGACTTTTCTCCCTGTTCAGGCTCTCACTTCCCTCCCTCATCCTCATGCTATAAATGTTATCTGTAATCAGGAGTGAAGGGATGGATGCACACCACCGGCTGTCACCTGAGTGATTGCAGCATTTAGACAGGATAATAATACCTGGAAGTATGCAGGATAAAAGAAATGTCCTATAATGTTTTTCTTTCAAAATACATATATAATATTACAAAATCAGTAATGCATGAATTTTTCTTCACCTTCTGGCAAAATGTCCATTTCTAAGGTCATTTGAGGTGAGCTATTTAATTCAGCCAATCTTTCAACCTTCCATCTCTAGTAGGCCATTTGGCGATGTAATTCTCAAGACTGTCATGTTCAGCAATTGGACTGGACAGACCCTTATTAGAGAAGGGCTTTTCCCTGATTAATCACAATCAGTTCCCATGTTCTGAAGAGCACTGGAAATCTGTGGAACTAGTTTTCAGAGACACTTGAGTCAGATGTTCTTATCAGAAGTGGTACTTTTTATACCCACAGAATTAGAACCTGAAATTCATTGTATTATTGTTCCATGAAACTAAGCTTTTGTGCTATCAATTTAAACCTGTAAAGCACATGTAGCCTTCCCCCCCATTTGCATTCTAAATAAAATACTCTGTACCCATAATTTTATAGAGTTTATGCCTCTATGGTTTATACCTTAGTCTGGATTTTCTAAACAAAATAATTTCTTCCTTGGCAAATAAAACTATAGAATTTAAGATAAACTATTTCAGTGAAACTTAGTGTAATTTAGAATTGTTTAAGAAAACACAATAGAATTGCATTTTCAACACTAGATTTTGAATTTTATCTTGGGATGAATCCATTATATAAATTTCATATAATGTCAGTCCAATGATTATAATGAGCACTCAGTTTTATTCCAAAATACCACTCAATGTCAGTTGCAATATTAGTCTATAGAAGCTATAATGAATTGCAAAACTTACCATCACACCGATTTCTATAACATAATTGTAGATGCAAATTAGTGTTTATGACACCCACATACAGAGGACAATATTTAAGATATGACACCCACATACAGAGAAAATATTTAAGATATTGATTTCAGCATCTTCCATTGGCCAAATTTAAAACAATACACACACATAATAATGCTTGAGAACAACAGCTGTTTTTGTTTGTTTTATCAGTTGATATATTTTAATATTAATATTTTTATAAAATTACACAAGCATATGTTTCAAATATCTGAAATGATAAGTAAGTATATAAGTGAAGTTCTCTCTTCCGGTCTTATCTCTATGTATCTTGTTATCTACTTTTCCTCAATTTAACCATCATTGTTGGTTTACTGGAGATTCTTTGAAGGTTCATATATGAGCAAATATGTGTTAAAATATTTTCACCTCTTTTTCTCTATAATAAACCACTGCAAACATCCTTCTAATGCCTTCTACCCCTTCCTTTGTTCACTGAACAATATATCTTGGGCATTTTCTTTCTTTTAAAGATTTTGTCAGAGAGAGAGCGAGAGCACAAGCAGGGCAGTGGCAGGCAGAGGAAGAAGCAGGCCCCCCTCTGAGCAGGGAGCCTGATGGGGGACCCAATCCCAGGACCCGGGGTCATGACCTGAGCCAAAGGCAGATGCTTAACTGACTGAGCCACCCAGGTGTCCCTACTTGGGCATTTTCCACACAGAAAGAGCTTTTTCAATTTTTATGACTATATAATATTCTGTTATATTGATAGATTTGTGTATTTGTAAATTAGTCTTCTCTTGTGGATTTCTGGATTATTTCAATTCTTTGGCTTTAGTGAACACTGCTACCATCAGTAAAATGATACAGATATGATTTCACTTGTGTGTGAGGTTATCTGTAGAATAAATCCTAGAAATGAAATTTCTAGTTAGAAATGTATATATTCTTGGGACGCCTGGGTGGCTCAGTTGCTTAAGCTGCTGCCTTCGCCTCAGGTCATGATCCCAGGGTCCTGGGATCCAGTCCCGCATCGGGCTCCTTGCTCAGCAGGGAGCCTGCTTCTCTCTCTGCCTCTGCCTGCTGCTCTGCCTGCTTGTGTTCTCCCTCCCTCTCTCTCTCTCTGGGACAAATGGATAAGTAAACAAATAAATAAAATCTTTAAAAAATGGTAATACATTATACTTACATACATAATAATTCTTGAAATTTTGGTATGTATTACCAACATTGCATCAGAGTTGGTATTGATATACATTCCCACTTAAAGAGTATGAGAGTTCTTGTTGCCCTACCGTGTCTCTCACTAAGTGTATTACCAAAATTATAGATCTCCCTAATCAGAGAGATTTTGATGGATATAAAATATGGTCTTATTAAAATAAAATACAAAATAAAAATTTTATAAAATTAATATATATATATAATGATCTTATACATATTATATATATATAATACAAATATCTACTATATATAATATAAATACCTACTATATAAATATACATATATATTTTGAATTTCTTGATTTCACATTATCTGGATCTAATTCTCAAAATTTGGTTTGTTTTTATGGAACTATCGTGCTTCACTGAGGGTTTATAACTTCAATCATACAGAAGAAGCAAATCCAGGTAGACTTGTAGAAATCCAAATTTCAGTGCTCTGAAGTTAATTGTTTCATGTGGTAATGATCTTATTTTTCTGTTCCCTAATGTATCTTGTGACATGACACTCTCCCATCAGTAACAGTGGTTTACTATAGCAATTATCATTAAGTGGAGGAAGACAAAGCATTCCTCCAGGGATTGCATCAAAATCTTGGTCAGAGTAGTTGTAAAGCATGTGATTAGAATTTCTTCCACCGAGAATTCACACACGCTTCCTTATTTTGTGTAAAAATATGACTAGCCGCATGTGACTATCACTGTACAATGAAATTTTTTGTAAAGAATCACCATTTACCTACATAAGCCTGGGAGACAAAGTGGTCAGTATGAGCAATAATATATTGGAGAACCTGAGAGAAATGAGTTATTGAGGTTACTAACACTGTTAGTATAAGAGGGGGAAAAATATGAGTTTCATGAAAATGGGACTTTCTTCACTAAATCATCTTCATTGATTAGAAATGTGCCTTCCACATGGGAGTTGCTGCATAATTGTATTATTATTTTTAAAGATTTTATTTATTTGACAGACAGAGATCACAAGCAGAGAGCCAGGCAGAGAAAGAGGGGGAAGCAGGCTCCCTGCTGAGCAAAGAGCCCAATGTGGGGCTAGATCCTAGGACCCTGGGATTATGACCTGAGCTGAAGGCAGAGGCTTTATTTAACCCACTGAGCCACCCAGGCGCCCCCGTAATTGTATTATTAAAGGAATGGCTTAACAATAATGTTATAGTATGGTAGAAAACAACAAAAAGAGTTTTTTAAAGATACTGATTTTGGTTCTAATTCTGGGTCTCTGATTTTCTAGGCATCTCTAAGGAAGATACTAAATTCCCTGGGTCTCAAATGCTCATCTCTAAGATGCAGGTACTAATACCTGTATTACAGACTGTTCATAACTAGGAATAAAATTTCACCCTGTAGTTTTCTGAGGTTCCAATTTGAAAATTACAATAAATATTTTAAACCAGCAAACTCCAGACCAAGTAAATTTGCCAGAGCTCTTCAAATGGTGGGTAAGCAGGGTTTGCCTATCCTGGGGTATCAAAAAGCTTCATTCTTGACATATTAATATCATCAGGTAAAAATTAACAATCATACAACTGATTGGATTTATTCATCTTCAAGAAGGTTGTTATGGAATAGGCATCTCTTCTTTGGTAATGCAGCCTAATCCAAGCCTCCCAAAGGTTTTCTCCATGTTTAATCTTCTCAGGTTTTCTTAACTGTTTTCACACATTGTAAATAAATCTCTGGTATGCTCAGACCCAGGAGTATACTGACTGAGGTTTATTTTAAGAAAGAATCTTGATTTTCCTAGAAGTACTGAGAAGGCTTTACAAACCTTATCTTATCTTTTAAGTAAATACCATGCATTTTTAGCCTTATTCCCAATCTCCCAAGACTAAAGAAATTAAATATCAAAATTATATTTAACTGACATTAAGGCTTCAATACATATCAGCACATGGTAGCGCATTTGTTCAAGTGACTTAGCTCTCATCTTTTTCAATCACATTTAGAGGTATGAACCTAAAACACAACATCAGCTTTTATTTTTCCTAAATTTTATATATTTGGTGTTATTTAGAACTTTCTATTTGTCTCCTATATTTTCTTTATGTAATTATATATCAGGTATTCAATGAAGTTTTATACAGATTGGTAGGAAGACACATAGAGAATAATATAAAAAGATAGCTCAGAAAATAGAATATACCTGAAGTTTAAAAAGTACCTATGATAAATAGGTGTGTGAGCTTGAGAAATCCAAGCAGCAAAAATAAGTACAGTTAAAATTACTTTCACATTTATGATTATCTTTATTTTAAAAAGCCTCTGCTTTGAGCTAATGAGATGATGTATTTATCAGTATGTTGACATTAAAAGATATCAGATATTTAAAAGTAAAAGAGAAAAGCAGATTTCATTGTTTTGTGTGCCATCTTTGATGCACAGAAAAACAGAGCTTTTGTTAAGACATTTTTAAAATGAGGATTTTCTGGATACATAATGGTAAAAATCACAAGCCCATCCATGGGCCATATTCTGTATTTGAGATTCTCAGTGCCTTCAGAGCCCATCTCTAATTTTTAAGTCAATTATGTGTATCACTAGTGGCTCAATCCATTAAAAAAAGAAAGGTTCTGCTGCTGTGTTCCTGGCTGTCTGCCCAAATAAAACTTTTTTTTTAATTCCCTATTGGTGTGCACTTAATCAAATTAATTCCAAGTAGAAAAAGTGATATAGAGATATAGAGATCAAAGGAAAATGTTTAACTATAAATTATCTGCGGATCCCCTGGGAAAGAGTTACCTCCCTCTAGATTAAGTGTGAAAGTGTTTTCTTCCTGTATACTTATTTTGAATCCTCACACTGTAATTCTGATAGCATGTAAAGAAAACACTATGAAAAAATAGAGTCAGAAGACAACCTTCTGGTTGCTGATTTTCTCTATACAGTTGTCATCAAGATGCATGAGATAATTTGGTAAATAGCAAATAATAATAGTAATATCTATTTTATAGATTAGAAAATAAATTTATAGGATAACATGTGATCATATCTTACTTTTATTTTGATGAAATTAATTAATGGAGTTTGAACTTTTTTGAAGACTAGGAAATATTATGAGATTATGCTTTAGGGTAATTTATTAATAACAACTTTATGTTGCTCTTATTTCCTTACAAAATGTGTTAATGATGTTAGTTCTTTTCTTCCTGGCTAGATGCCCACATTACCAATCTACCTCTACGATTGACACTAATTGGCAAGTCTTTTGGCAGTCACAGCTAGGAGACAAATGACCGTTGGATACAGAAACTAAACAAGGTATTATGTGCTGGTTAAGGTTAAAGCACATTGAGTAGGGATTCTATGTCACCATTGCATTTTCTTCTACTAGGTTGCAAAGAGGAAGTATCCAGAACTTCTAGGCTGTCAATTTAAAATTACTCGTAGGTGTTATATTCTAAATATAAATCTATCAATTGTGGGCTTCTCTGTGTAACAGAACTAACAATGTCAACATAAATTTCACAACGTCATCATCATGAACATTATATGAAGAATGAAATCCTCTCTGGCATACAATTAAGTACCATTGTTGTTCATTTACACAAAATATGCTAACAGCATGGCCCTTGTTCTAGACATAAATTCTCAAGTGCATAGGAGAAATTGACACAAACTCTCAATGTTGTGGGAAGTTTTGAGAAGAACTACACAGGTAACTGACCTCCACAGACTTGGATTTTACTCTCTAGAAGATTATATTCTAAAACCAGACTATTGGAGATAGTCAAAGAATTTCTCTCACATTCCTTTCTATCTGTAAGACACATTGGAGAACTTCAAGTTTAAATTGAGGACACAGGAATCATACAATTATGCCAACAGTGGAAAGCAGAGTTTTGGTGGCACAACTGAAGTGTTCTTTATTTCTAGTGATCAACTTTTTTTCATTTTAAGAGTACGTTAAAATACCATGTTTTTAGAAGATGACGCATGAAGTAGGAGAGATAATGATCAAGGTGAGTGTGAAAGGAAAAGGAAACCTAGGGTTTCCTAGGGTTGGCTTTAGAGTTGACTTTAAAGCTTTATATTTTGTTTGACTTTCTCAGGGGAGTAAGAAACAAGATAGGAATCAAAACAAAGCCCCAGAGTGTGGTAGCTGGAAACTTAGATCTACATATGCTTTTGAATTCTGCTCTAGCCACTTAAACCTGAACTGGGACAAGTAAGTTAATTCCTCCAAAGCCTTACTTTCCTAATCTGTATAATGGAGATAATGCTTTATTATCATTTGCTAAGAAGGTGCCATGAAATATGCAGAGAATGATGCCTGTCACATCAGAAGTGATTAATATATTGCAGCCAGTGTTATTACTTTTAAAAAAGGTGGAATGTATCTGGCAGATCATTCTTTTTCATCTATCCCCTCCAGCTCACCATACATGATTGTGATGGCTTTCAACCTGATGATTGAAGTTTAGCAATAACAACTTCATTCCCCAGTTTTCAAAGGAAATGGAGAATTGAAATAACAAAACTTTAGGAATGTGTAACTTGTTCCCTTCTATGTCATAATTTAATATTTTTAAATTAGAATCATCATAACTTTTAATCTTATAAAGTACTATTAGATTCATATACTGAATGTCATTTTTTTATTAGAATATCTCCACTAGGATGTAACATAGAACATAAATCCAATTGAGAGTCAAGGTTTCTTTGCCATCTGCCTCATAAATATTATAAACACTAAACCTTGATCCTCTCTCTAATTCTCTCTCTCTTTTCATATATATTACTTATTTCACATATATTACTTATTTCATATGTATTACTTATTACTTATTTCATATATATTACTTATTGCTTAAACTATGATAATGCTATGTACCTTTTTATTTAAGAGATCATGATTTTTTCATAGGTGATATTAGACTTAAATTAGAAAAATCCAGTTATTTCTCATCCTTTTGGTTAAGATCAAGTTTGGAAAATTCAAGTGAAAGATTAAACTTTACATTTTAATTATTTCACTTGATATCATTAAAAAAATATATATATGGCAAAATTTTCAACAAATATTATATTCTTTGACCAACCTCTTAATCAACCACATCTGACAAGTTTATATTGTTTTTAATAAACAAGTCAAGAGAAAAATTTACAGAAAGAACTAGGGACTGATAACTAGTGGCCCACTGGCAAACAATGAGGCAGGTTTTATATGGAAATTTTCTTCAGTATTCTAGAATACATGTAAGTGAAACATGTTTGATAGGACTAATTTGTTTCAAAACTATGGAGCCATGTCCTTGACCCATGTATCTACACAATTTTTGATCACTTATATTTTTCATTAAATAACATTCCCAAAAGATTTCCAGTTATTTATTAATAAATTGCATACTTGCACTGTTACTATACCAATGTAATATATGAATTATAAATTATAAAAATATAGTAATTAAAATATATAAGAAATCAAATACTTATAGAAATTTCAATAATTTTCCCAAGTAACCCAGTGAATGTATTCCATGTTTGTGCATATCCCAAACTAAATGCTAATCATTTGGTAAGGAAGTTTTGTACCCTGTTTTTTTTTTTTGCCATCTGCATAATTTTCCTAAATTCCAAAAATTTCTATTCTGTATAAAATAAAAATAATTTAGAATTATTATTCATGCCTCTGCATAAATATATAAGTGATTTTTCAAGAAATATACCCAGACAAGATAGCACAATTATCATTAGGTAAGCTGTTTTAAAGACCTTTCAAAAACCTTTAAAAAGCTTTTTGGTGGATTTAAATGTGCTACAATTTAATTAATGTTTTAGAATTGATCTCAAAATACAGTTTTTTTTTTTTAAGATTTTTATTCATCTGACAGACAGAGATCACAAGCAGGCAGAGAGAGAGAGAGTGAGGAGGAAGCAGGCTCCCCGCTGAGCAGAGAGCCCGATGTAGGGCTCCATCCCAGGACCCTGAGATCATGACCTGAGCTGAAGGCAGAGGCTTTAACCCACTGAGCCACCCAGGCGCCCCTCAAAATACAGTTTTTATACATACATTTTCCCTAAATGATTTTTTAATTATTTAATTATTTTTATTAACATATAATGTATTATTTGCCCCAGGGGTACAGGTCTGTGATTCATCAGGTTTATACATTTCACAGCACTCACCATAGCACATACCTTCCCCAGTGTCCTTAACCCAACTACCCTCTCTCTACCCCCAACCCCCAGGAACCCTCAGTTTGTTTTGTGAGATTAAGAGTCTCTTATGGTTTGTCTCCCTCCTGATCCCATCTTGTTTCATTTTTCCCTTCCTTACCCTCCACCCCCCAGCAACTTTCAGTTTGTTTTGTGAGATTAAGAGTCTCATGTATACTTACCTATCTCATGAAGTTATAGTTGCAGGTTATGAACTGACATGACAGCATCCGTCAATGAATTTTAACCGATTTTTCATTAATTGCACATTTATTAGTGCGTTCTAAAGAGAAAACAAACAAAAAGCAGTAGACAAATGCAAACTGTTCAATAATTACCATATCACTGTAATACAGAAGCATTAAATAGAAATGAACAAATTAGATGAATTTTTAGTACTAGTAAATACTCTGTGATTTACTGGTAATAGACCTAGCACAGTTTCAAAATGGCTTGGCCTTTAACTCATAATTCTTATATATTTCAGATGTCAGCAAGAAGGAACTGATGAATATTAGGGCAGCCACCTCAAGAAATTTGATTGACAAAGATGTGCTTCCTAAAAGAGTGATCTTGATTTGATTATAAATAGCTGACAAAATATTTAATATCATTCAAGGCTTGGGAGTTTTACTTCTATAGGCTGCTGGTATAGTATATTTATAGCATACCGAAAATTGCCTCACATTTATCAGAAAACCTTTTCAAATTTCAGGAATGACATCTGGGAAAAATACAAGAGAAAACACTTAAATATATTTCTTATATGATTGTGTTTGTAAATGCATTCTATTAGGATGAAGAATGAGCTCTCTAAACTACAAAACCAGAGTTGCATGTTTTATTCTGAGGTTGTGATGTTGCTTATTTTGTATGTGATGTTTCTTTATATTATTCTACTTATTAGCAGCTAAAGTGATATTGTATGATGATAAAATTGAGAAGAATGAATCTTGCAATGTGTGGGACTTTTTAATTGATGGGAAAAGCAATGAGAACACGATTGTTTTAAAGTGAAAGTGCACCTTGAGTTTTGTCACACTCGCCATACTTAAGAGACAAACCAAGTTCCACCCTTTTCTTCTGTGAGTAGCTACCCAGTAATATCAGTTGGAAATATCAGATTTACTATATGTCTGTAACCTATTTTCTCCCTTTTCAGGGACACTTGGGAAAGAAAGATGTGCCCTGGTTAAACCTCTGTAAGAAAATCTCCTGGTAAATACATGTGTAATATTTACTTTAGAAAGAATGGAGAATTCTTACCTTTAAAATGTTTTTATTAGTATATACCTGGTCTTTGATGTAAAGGAGCATTCATTTAATAGATTTTTGAGACATGACCCCTGGAAAATGTCACATAAATTCTGTAGTTCTCTTCCCACAGTGATCCACATGCATTGCTCATGTGTAACATCTGAAATCTGTACAATAATTTTTCCAAATGTGGAAGAGAAATTACATTTGAGAATTTTATTGACAGTGTCAGATCTTTCTAGTGGAAGAATGCTTGGCCCAGTTCTTCTATTGCTTCTGCCTTGAATCATTAATAAACTTGATTACATGCAAAATCTATCTTTTGTGTTGAGGGTGATTTGACAATGTGGTCCTTTTTATTATTTTACCAGCCAGCATTCTTTCTCACCTCTTTCTACCAATCCACAAAATTTATTTTTTATATTCATATTCTACTCTTTATTTTATTGATTCTGTTCTAATTTATTGACTATTTTATATTGTCTCCCTGGCAATGAGTATGTAGATTATGTTTCACCATCTATGTTGTTATCTCTAGGTAAAGAAATAGTAGGTGCTCATATATCAGATACATAATTTATTGAATTTTAAGAAGGTGGATAAGGCCATCTATGCAAGTCTATTTAAAAAATGAATTAAATGGAATGAATCTGTATGGACACATGGTGGTTGAAAAAATTATGAGTTAGATAGCTTACCAAACCTTATGTCCTTAAGTCTGAGAAGAAGGAAAGGGGATAATGTTCATCAAAAGAGTTTTTCTCCTTTATAATAAGGATAAAGGAGAAAAATTGAAGAAGGCACAAATAAATGGAAAAATATTCCATACTCATGGAGTGGAAAATTAATATTGTTAAAATCTCCATACTACCCAAAGCAGTGTATAGATTCAATGCAATCCCTATCAAAATACTGATGGCATCTTTCACAGAACTAGAAGAGAGATTCCTAAAATGTATATGAAACCGCAAAAGACCCTGAATAGCAGAAACAACCTTGAGAAAGAAGAACAAATCAAGAGGTATCACACTCCCTAATTGCAAACTATATTACAAAACTGTAGTAATCAAAACAATATGGCACAGACATGAAAATATTTTTTTAACTTTTTAAAATCAATTTTTATTGTTATGTTAGGCACCATACAGTACATCATTAGTTTTTTCCATGATTCGTTGTTTGCATATAACACCCAGTGCTCCATGTAATCTGTGCTCAATACCCACTTTAAAAAACTCCTCTGATGACTCTGCCATGTGCCACTAGGAAAAACTATCTTAGAAGAAAACCATGAGCTTTGGAGTTGCAGGTTATAATCTCAGCCTCCACACTTTGCAGACATGATTTCACAAGCCACTGAATATATTTGAAATGCAGTCATTAAATATATGAATGACTATTGTGAAGAGAGTATCTAGCACTTTGCTTCTTGTCTGGTAGGAATTTAACAAATGTCATTTCCTTCTTGTCTTCTGCCTATTCATCTTTACAACTTGCACTGATTAGGGGTAGGTTCAGTTCAGTGCAGACCCCAGAATTGTGGCCCAGAAGGCAGAGTGACTTACCCAATCTCATACTTTTACTTATAATGTTTCTTTTATAATGTCATTCTATAGCTTGTTCATTTGTCTCTGTCCCCACTCTAGTGTTCAATTCATCTGAAGAAAAACTGGTGCCCTCCTTAATACCCATCACTGGGATAAACCACCCCTCACCCCTCCCCTCTAAAACCCCTAGTTTGTTTCCTGGAGTCCATGGTCTCTCATGGTTCATCTCATCCTCTGATCCCCACTCCTCACCCCCGCTTCAGTTTCCTTTTCCTTCTCCTAATGTCCTCCATGCTATTCCTTATAATTCACAAATAAGTGAACCCATATAATAATTGACTTTCTCTGCTTGACTTATTTCACTCAGCATAATCTCCTCCAGTTCCGTCCATGTTGATGCAAAAATTGGGTATTCATCCCTTTTGATGGCTGAGTAATATTCTATTGTATATATGGACCATACTTTCTTTATCCATTCATCTGTTGAAGTGCGTCTTGGCTCTTTCCACAGTTTGGCTATAGTGGACACTGCTGCTATGAACATTGGGGTGGATATGGTCCTTTTTTTAAAAAATTTTTATTTTTATTTAAACATATAATGTAACCCCACCACCCTCTCCCAACCCCCTCCCCCCACCCCCCTCAGTTTGTTTTATGACATTAAGAGTCTCTTTTTGTTTGTCTCCCTCCTGATCCCATCTTGTTTCATTTATTCTTTTCCTACCCCCTTAACCCCCACCCCCCATTGCATCTCCACTTCCTCATATCAGGGAGATCATATGATAGTTGTCTTTCTCCGATTGACTTATTTCGCTAAGCATAATACCCTCTAGTTCCATCCATATTGTTGCAAATGGTAAGATTTCATTTCTTTTGATGGCTGCATAGTATTCCATTGTATATATATACCACATTTTCTTTATCCATTCATCTGTTGATGGACATCTAGGTTCTTTCCATAACTTGGCCATTGTGGACATTGCTGCTATAAACATTCAGGTACACGTGCCCCTTCAGATCCTTTTTTTCACTACATCTGTATCCTTGGGGTAAATACCCAGTAGTACAATTACCTGGTTCATAGGCTAGCTCTATTTTTTTTTAAAGGATTTCTTTATTTTATTTATTTATTTATTTATTTGACAGCGAGAGAGATCACAAGTAGGCAGAGAAGCAGGCAGAGAGAGTGGGAAGCAGGCTCCCTGCTGAGCAGAGAGCCCGATGTGGGGCTCGATCCCAGGACCCTGAGATCATGACCTGAGCTGAAGGCAGAGGCTTAACCCACCTTAACCCGGGTGCCCCAGGCTAGCTCTACTTTTAATTTTTTGAGGAAACTCCACATGGTTTTCCAAAGTGTCTGTACCACCTTGCATTCTCACCAAGTGTCAGAGGGTTCCCCTTTTTCCCCAACCTCTCCAACATTTGTTGTTTCTTGTCAGTTTTTGCTATTCTAACTGGTATAAGGTGGTATGTCAATGTGGTTTTGATTTGAATTTCCATGATGGCTAATGCTGATGAACATTTTTCCATGTGTCTATTAGCCATTTGTATGTCTTCTTTGGAGAAGTGTCTGTTCATGTCTTCTGCCCACTTTGTGACTTGATTTTTTTTTTTTGAGTGTTGAGTTTGAGAAGTTCTTTATGGATCTTGTATATCTGCCCTTTATCTGTAGTGTCATTTGCAAGTATCTTCTCCTATTCCATGGGTGGGTTGCCTCTTTGTTTTGTTGACTATTTCTTTGCTGTGCAGAAGCTTTTTATTTTGATGAAGTCCCAAAAGTTCATTTTCACTTTTGTTTCCCTTGCCTTTGGAGATGTGTTTTGAAAGAAGTTGCTGTGGCCGATGTCAAAAGGTTACTGCCTATGTTCTCCTCTAGGATTTTGATGGATTCCTGTCTCACATTGAGGTTTCTCATCCATTTAGGGTTTATCTTTGTGTATGGTATAAGAGAATTATCAAGTTTCATTCTTCTGTACATAGCTGTCCAATTTTCCCAGCACCATTTATTGAAGAGACCGTCTTTCTTCCATTGGCTATTTTTTCCTGATTTGTCGAACATTAGTTGACCGTAGAGTTGAGAGTCCATATCTGGGCTCTCTATTCTGTTCTACTGGTCTATTTGTCTGCTTTTGTGCCAGTACCATGCTGTCATGGTGATCACAGCT
Organism: Taxidea taxus jeffersonii; assembly: GCA_003697995.1. Classification (NCBI taxonomy): domain Eukaryota; kingdom Metazoa; phylum Chordata; class Mammalia; order Carnivora; family Mustelidae; genus Taxidea; species Taxidea taxus. The sequence goes on from ML109042.1 coordinate 48,340, forward strand.
TTGTAATATAGCTTGAAACCAGGCAACATGATGCCCCAGATTTGTTTATCTTTTTCAACATTTTATTGGTGATTTGGGGTCTTTTCTGGTTCCATACAAATTTCAGGATTGTTTGTTCCAGCACTTTGAGAAATGCCATTGGTATTTTGGTTGGATGGTGTTGAATGCATAGATGCTCTGGGCAACATACACAATGTTTATTCTTCTGATCCATGAGCATGGAATGTTTTTCCATCTTTTTATGTCTTTTTCAATTTCTTTCATAAGTGTTCTGTAGTTTCTAGAATATAGATCCTTCACTTCTTTGGTTAGGTTTATTCCAAGCTATCTTATGGTTTTTGGTACAATTGTAAATGGAATTGATTGTCTAATTTCCCTTTCTATAGTTTTATTGTTAGTGTATAAGAAAGCAACTGAAAAAAAAAAAAAGAAAGCAACTGATTTCTGTGCCCTGATTTTGTATCCTGCCACATTACTGAATTGTTGTATGAATTCTAGTAATTTAGGGGTGGAGTCTTTTGGGTATTCTACATAAAGTATTATGTCCCTTACAAAGAGAGAGAGTTAGAGAGAGTTTGACTTCTTCATTGCCAATTTGAATACGTTTTATTTCTTTTTGTCTGATTGCTGTTGCTAAGACTTCTAGTACTATGTTGAACAAGAGTGGCAAGAGTGGGCATCCTTGTCATCAGACATGAAAATTTATACATAGATCAATGGAATAGAATAGAGAGCCCAGAAAAAACCCACACACATATGGTTGATTAATCTATGACAAAGGAAGCAAGAACATACAATGGAGAAAAGTCTTTTCAGTAAATGGTATTGGAAAACCTGGGCAGCTACATACAAAAGAATAAAATCAGACCATTCACTGTCTTACACTATATACAAAAATATATTGAAAATGGATTAAAGACTTGAAGGTAAGACCAGAAATCACAAAACTCCTTGAAGAAACCATAGGCAGTAAGCTCTTTGACGTCAGTCTTAGTAATATTTTTTTGGACTGATCTCCTAAGGCAAGGACAACAAAAGACAAACTAAGCAAATGGAATTATAGCAAACTAAAGGGATTTTGCACAGCAAAGGAAACTACTAACAAAACAAAAAGGTAACCTACTGAATGGGAGAAGATATTTGCAAACCATACATTCGATAAGGGTAAATACCTAAAGTATATAAAGAACTTACACAACTTAATATGAAAAATGATTAATAAACAGGCAGAGCACTTAAACAGACATTTTCCAGATAGTATAGTCATGGATACATGTCATTATACATTTACCCAAACTCGTAGAATATACAATACCAAGCATGACCCTCTGTAAACTTTGGACTGTAGGTGATGATGATATGCTAATGTAGGTTCATAATTTGTAACAAATGCAACACTCTGGTGGAGGATGTTGATGCTTGAGGAGGCAGGGCATGTGTGAGGACTAGGTAAATAGGAAATCTCTCCATTTTCCATTAAATTTTGCATGAACCTAAATTTTCTCTAAATAATGTATTTTTTTAAAAAATATTTGATTTATTTGACACAGAAAGAGTACAAGTAGGCAGAGCAGCAGGCAGAGAGAGAGGGATATGCAGGCTATCCACTGAGCAGGGAGCCTGATGCAGGGCTCGATCCCAGGACCCCGGGATCATGACCTGAGCTGAAGGCAGTTGCTTAACCAACTGAGTCACCCAGGTGCCCCTAAAAAGTGTATTTTTTTAAAAGTCAGCAAAAAGGGAATCATACTCCAAGCAATTTTTTTTTTCTTGGAATCTAGATTAATAGGCATCTTGAGGGAATAAGAAGTCTCTAGTGTATAACTGAAGGCAAATAAGAATGGTTTCTTTGTTCTACACATTTTTCTTGTGCTATACTTCCTCCTGCTTCAAGCCAGATTTAAATGGACACTAGATTTTTAATGTGATCTGGCATAATAGAGTCTATCCTCTTAGAGTGTAAGGGCAATGGTGAAACTTTTATAATGAAAAATAATACCTTATCAGAATAGCTGCTGAATTTTAGAAATGAAGAAAAGCTTCAGATATAGATGACTTTTATAATTCTTATGTACTATATTACTATAATAATATTTATTGTGAACCAAAATTATAGGTATCATCTAAAAAAAGAAAATGAAACAATATCTGCACAAGACAAACCCAAAGTTTGAGTCATAAGGTCAGATCTAAAAAAATTAAAAGTATGTGCTAGGCAAAAGACGTTTATTAATTTAAAAATTTTATTTAGCATAGAACAACCTCTGATATCTCCCCCATTTTGCCTACTGAATTTTAGAAATCAGACAACCTGGTATATCTCTGTCTGTAAATACATCAATTACACAGAATTAGAATATTATTACTCAAAAACATGTCAGCACCTAATACTGAGCTTCACACTCGGAATATGTGTAATAAGGAACTTTTGCTGAATGATGGCTTTGTCCTGGAAACTAGCCTCTAGAAGCTTAAAATCTGGTTGTCAAATTGAGACACTATTTGGCAATAATGAATAAAAATACTAAGTAGTACAACACATTTTAAAAGACTGTATGGCTTTTAAAAAGATGAATCATTAGAAGAGAATCATGAAAAATTTCAGTAAGTCAATACTTAGGCAACACTAGCAAAAGTGTGGTGTCAAAAAGATAATGGGGCACTTAGGTGGCTCAGTTGGTTAAGCAACTAACTGTTGATTTTGGCTCAGGTCCTGATTTTAGTGAGATTCTCTCCTCCCTCTCTCCCTGCCCACCCCCTGCTTGCACATGCTCTCTCTCTTTTTCAAATAAGTAAATCTTTTTAAAAAAAGGATAAAATTGATACTGTTACTAGTTGTTCTGTATATCAGACTTGCTTATAACTATATAGATTTATCACAAAAATTTTAGCTTATTCATTCCTGGGGAAACTGTTCCATGCCATCAAATTAATAATTATTGATTGATTAATCCAGCTTCTACTACTTGTCATACAATAAATTATGTATTTCATAATACCAATTATATCTAAAGTGGGTCAATTTCTGTGTTGGTCAGGATGTTCTTTGTCCAAAGGAATTGTTATTCTAGGAAATTTAATACAATTAGAAACCAATTTGGAAAGTCATGGAGAGGATAGAGTCTTTTAGAAATAAACTTGTCCTTGCTAATGAAAATTCTCCTGGGGTGGTTTGAGGTTTCTGAGTCCTGTATTCCTGACTATACTCTCTAAAACCTGCTTTGTTTCAAATATCAAGTTATTCTTTCTTTATTCTGATTGTCCCATTGGGTCAACTTTTTGCTTCAGGAGGAGATACTCTATAAGGCACTAATCTTTCTTTTAACATTTTTTCAGTTCAAGGAACTATCTCTGTGAGGGGAAAAAAATATACTCAAGGGAGATGGTTCTTTGATTAGCAACTTGCAGATGGAGCATGAGAAAGAAAGCAGGAAAAAGTAATAAAGTTAAGAGAAGAGTTTTTTTAAGTGCATGATTGCCATCAGTGCCACCTTCACTCATTGCTTCTCCTTTTATTGATGTATTTATCAAAAGCTATTCAGAAACATAGAACCTAAAGTTTTATTAAATACATCTTAAAACTGATGATTAAATGACTTGTAATTCCTCTTATAAAATAATTATGGTAATTGATAACATAATAATGTCAATAGTATTTAACCTTTGTACATAGTAATATTTTCTTTATAGAACTTTACAGTTTAGAAAGAACATTAGAATAACTGTTATATTTTGTGTGTACAGAACTCTCTTAGAATTAATTATTTTGTAGATAGAATTTCCACATCAGAGAACGATTGTCATGAAACCTAGAAGGTTTCATGTTATGTTATGAAATCAGGTGGTTTGGCTTTGAATATTGTATTGAATATATACATATACTTTTTTTCAATATATTGCCCAGTAGAATAGAAGTCACATTCCCTGTAGAGCTAAGCTGACACTGAGATCTACCTTCAGTCCCTCTCATGAGCTTAGCTGATACTCCTAGAATATGTCCACTTTCCAACTGACAAGGTTCTCTTAAAACACACACAATCCTGTCTCATTGAATGGGGGAAATATTGATGATGCTTAAATTAGAATTAAAATTTTACTTTTTGGTTTGGAGACAATCTTGAGCAATGAACAATAAGAAATCCTGGTCAGTTCTAAAAACTGAAATTGGCTTCCAGGGACAAACAGGGTAGACACTAGTCTGGTTGACTCCTTCAGTTTTATCCTGTATTTCCAGGATTCAGTAAGAAGACTCTACCTCACTCAGCTCCTAGAGTAAACCCCAAATGACATAAACCAATAAATTTATTCCATAATCTGTTACCTTGGGCTAACATCAGACATACCAGGACTAATGCAACTCAATTCCTAACTTTTGAGGGAGGTATTACTGAGGTAGAAGCTTTTATCTTTTCTATAAGATTTGAATTTAGATACATGTTACCATGAAAGAACATCTCACTTATGTGATCCAACAATTTTCTTTATTGTTTAAAGTATATTGTTTTGTTTTTGTTTTTGTTCTTGTTCTACATTGCAACCAAAAGCACCCCAATTAATGCAGCAGCCTATAGTATAAACAATTGGTTAGCTTTTCAAAGTCAATGCAGCCCCCAATTTTAGGCAGAATAGTAACTTCTACTTTTTCTTACTAAGCCTTGATTATATCATAATGAATCAATATTGTTCTTTTTTGCTTTCATCTTGCTTAATAAAAAGTGAGAAGCTAATGTATTTCAGTTCTTATCTTTTCTCTTAAGAAATTGATTACCAATTAAATGATATTTCTCAAAGAAGGAGCATTCATAGTTTGTTTGGTTTTTTTTTGGATTACACTCTATCTCTTTTCAATAGTACTATTTTATCAATGGCTCTCACTATTATGCAATGCACTTCTACAACGTTGCTTTCTTTTTTCTTTTAATTGTGTATTCTGCAAGTAAGATTGACATTTTTGTTTGAAGTGGAGGTAAAATTGTTGTATTTGTCTGATGTGGAAGTTCTCTATCATAAACGCTAACAATTAGTATTAAAAATTTTATAGTGAATCCGTCATTTCTAGATTAGCTTTTCTCATAAAACTTTTTTCTCATAGGTGCAACAGAAATCATTTTCTAAAGCTAAGGACAGTTTCCTCAGTAGAGTAAGCATAAAGATTAAAAAATGCTATTTGAGAATATAACTGAATATTCAGATATAGGCAGCATAATAAAAGTATACTGTTTTTGGTATCTGAAACCTATATATGGGAACTGAAATTTGGACGACAACTCCATTGGATAGATAAATTTAAAAGTAGTCAACCAATCCTCTTCTTTTAATTGTGTTCTTAAATGTTAGAATATCTTTCTAAAGGAAGGTTCCGTATCTTCCATTATCTTTACTCAAGGTGTATCCTAGAAGACAGTCTCTCTCTTCATATTCTGTCCTATAAAGGCATTAAATTGAAATATTAGGGGTGATAATTGTTGAGTAGTTGGATTAAGCACTGGAAAACTAAGAATATGTATAGGAATTGAGAGATGATATGAAGATATACAGGAGTTGTAAGCATTCTTGTGGAGTTGCATCACAGCTGACCTGTGTCAGTGTTGCAGAGTTCTCTGGAACCTCAGTCAACAAGTGAAGTGACATTGTTTATGCTCACAATATCCTAGAACTTCTCCCATCTTAGAAAGGACACATTTCTCATCTATTAAAAAATTATAAAATTCTGGGTACCCAGGACAGAGTGTGAGTGTGACTGTCTGTGTGTGTGTGTTCATGAATTTGTATGTGTATTTGCTTATTGCATATAGAGCTATGTACTTTACTTTATTCCATCCATATTTATGTAGAACTCATCTTTGTGTTTATTTATATCTAACAAAATTTACTTAAAATATCCTATGGAGGGACGCCTGGGTGGCTCAGTTGGTTAAGCAGCTGCCTTCGGCTCAGGTCATGATCCCAGCGTCCTGGGATCGAGTCCCACATCGGGCTCCTTGCTCGGCAGGGAGCCTGCTTCTCCCTCTGCCTCTGCCTACCACTCTGTCTGCCTGTGCTTGCTCTCTCTCTCTCTCTAACAAATAAATAAATAAATAATCTTTTTAAAAAAATCCTATGGATATAATGCAATTTACTTCCAATTTTTCTGTCCTATGGATACATTATTTATTTAAAGTATACCCCATTGTTGGTATTTAGGTAGTTTTGAATTTTATGATATCATAAATAATGCTTTAATGATATATTGATAATACTTTAATGCGCATAGACTTTTCTGTAATTCCCATTTAGTTCATTAGGATAAGTTCCTGGCAGTGATGTCTTGATTAGAGGTATGACCATTTTTATGATTCTGGATATAAAATGTCAAATAGCTTGCAAAGAGTTGGAACTAAATTATGTCCTTTGCAGTCATATAGTAAAGTGTCTATTTATTGTGTCTTTGGAAAAACTGAGTTTTAGGTAAAAACTATTTGCCAATTTGATGAATAAAAATATATATCTTTTTTCATTTGCATTAATTTGATTAGTAGTTGGGTCAAACATTTCTACTATTTTTAAGTAATAGTATTCTCCATACCCTCCTCCAAAACTAAAGTAAGTGTTCCCTTCCCAACAGCATTGCCCATTGAGATGTCAAGGACACTTGGCAATAATTTTTGGAGCTTAGAAATATCATAGGAATTTTTCACAAGTGGATTATCTAAAGACAAAATTGTTTCTAAATAAGGGACAAATCTCCCTGATAAGTTATACATGGGTCGATTACAAGCTAATATTAAGGGAAGGCATGAAATAAGCAATAATTTTGACTTTACCACTAAGATGTCTTCAGTTCTTCTGTAACTGGCAGTCATGGTCTATGAACCCAGCTGGGCCCAGCTTTCCTGCCTCCAGGCACTGGCTACGACTGCTGCTCAGCAGTCCTCTGGTTGACCCCACTTCTCTCCACACAGCCCTCCCCAGTCAGCTTCTCCTGTATTCCATCATCAGATCTTGTCCAAGGTTATGCTCACAATCCTCTCCTCCAAAACAGATGACCTTTCTCTACTAGGATTGGCTAATTGTATTTTTCATTACTCTCTTTGTAGTTTAATATACAGTGGCAGTTTGATACCCTGCCACCTTCAGATTCATTTTAGTTGTAAAACAAAAGAGAATTATGAACAACATTGACATTTTGGCTTTTTCTTTTTCTTCTGTAATAGTACTGGAAATAATCTGTCTCTAACTAGAAAAAAAAAGTCTCAAAGGAGAAAATGCATAAAAGAGAATCACAATAAATATATTTTCTGGTTATCTCATTACACTTATATTTATTATTTATGCATGTTCTTTTGAGAAATGTTCCTTTATCTCTCTTGATTTTTTTTTTTATATTAAGTGGAACTAAACCCATTTTAAAGAGCCACTATTAGATTTTGACTTCGATCCCTCATTTTTTTTTCTTTTTTTGGCCAAATCACCTACTCTTCAAAGAAGAGAAATTGTTGCAATAAGTTCAAAAGCTCCTGTTGCTTAGAACTTTCCCACAGTTTCTTATTCATTACTTCTGTTATCAGTCAAGACCAGCTCATAAACAGAATCCCTCTAGGGACTTTGACAGCATCATTCATTTATTCAGAGATGTTTCAAATACAAATGTTAAAAAAAAATCACAATAAATGCAATTCTTTTGGTCAATACAGTATAAAATTTATCCTCTAAAATAATCCCAAGCTTTAAATTATGTTTTACTCTATAAACCTGAAATTCTAAATTTCTATAGAAATAGTAAATCGCTTAGACTATCCTTGATATTTCAAAAATGCAAATATTCAAGGTTCCTTTAAAAACATTTAGAAGGCATCTCAGATCCAGGATTGGTTTTCGCCTAAGAAAATTTAAGGTTTCTCATCTGAAATAGGAATAGGAAATAACTGAGGTAGAAATCATAATTTCTTTGCTATTCAGGTAATTTATAAGTGGATTAGTGCTATGGAGTGCTAATTTTTTTTACTAAAGAGAAACAAGAGATACAAAACCTTATGAATGAGACTCTTAAGATAAAAATACAGTCTTACCACACGAGAAAAAAATCATAAGTAAAAGCAAAGTTAGATTTATATCAATCTTTTGAATTTTGTGATTCTAGGATATCTCCCATTCAATAAAAATACTAAAGCAATAATGTAGCACAAAAATAGTTACCATGGATAAAATTGATTGGGTAGGATTGATTGTTTTAATGTTCCAAAAATTTTCTGGGCAAAGTTTGTAGGGTCCAATATCAAGTGATATACTTGTATGATTATGAGAATGACTCATTCATATTGGTTATATATATGTTTTTTCTTTGCATCCATATGTTTTCAGTGATAAAACTGATTTTCCTAGGAAATGTAAGTGGTCCCACAGAGCATTCCAGGAAAATTGTTAGAAAACAAAGGAAGTGTGTGTTATGATTTTAATTTTAACAAATGTTCATATTTCATATGTTCTCACCCTGTTTTTGTTATGTATTAGTCCATAAATTCATAAGAAAAGAGATCTGAGAGGAAGCTCATCTTGATTTTGTTTAGTTTGGTAGAATATAATCTGATGAAGGGCAGTATTTTATTTCATACTGTATCATTTGCTAATAATTTTGTTTTAGTATATAACAGATCTTAATAAATTTGTATCATTGAATAAATCAGCAATGCATCTTTTGTCAATCAATTTAGGGAAAAAGACTCAGTCAAGTTATACTAGATTAGTATTTTCATTTGATCAAATATTTGTCCAAGTAATTCATGCATACAAAATATTGAAAACCATATCACATTTTAAAATACTTTACTAATAGCATTATAATTGTTATTTTAATTAACTTTAGATACAGAATAACTTTCTAAAGGCAAATCATGCACTAGACACACAGAAGAAATGTTACCAAGACACACCAAAAAAAGCAATTTCAAGAGTATCAATACTAATGTCAGTATGGAGGAAGCTACTGCAACCACATAATACTTTTACTTATTTTGAGCAGCTATGTCATTATACAGATTGTGGAACCCAAGGCATGGGCTGCTAATAATTACATCCTTGGCAGGAAGCAACTGCTATCATAATTAAAAATACGATAGAAAAAAAAACTGTTAGTAATGATGGACTTTTAAGCCACAGAAGTAAAAATTAAGGTAATAGAGTTAGATGTGAACTCTTGTAATACATGTAAAAGAAGATTTTAGCTAACAACCAGCCTTTTCATAATCTCAGTATGAATATTTTCCAAACATATATTAGGCATCAAATGATATATGACTTAAAATATGCAAAAATGAATATATACTAGAGATACAAAATTCTATTGTACAAAATTTGTAATAGTGCCATGTATATGTGTGTTTATGTATGTATGTTAAGAACACTGAACATGAGGGGCACCTGGATGGCTCAGTCAGTTAAACATCTGCCTTCAGCTCAGGTAATGATCCCAGGGTCCTGGAATGGAGCCCCATGTCGGACTTCCTGCTCAGCAGACAGTCTGCTTCTCCTTCCACCTGCCACTCCCCCTACTTGGGCTCTCTCTTTCTGACAATAAGTAAAATCTTCAAAAAAAAAAAAAAAAAAGGAATACTTAACATGAGATCTACCTTAACAAATTCTGAAGTGCACAATACCATATTCTTGACTATAGACACTATGTTACACAGCAGATCTCTTGAACTTATTCATCTAGTACAACTGAAATTTTATACACTTTGAACAACTTCTCATTTGCCCCTGGTGATAGTATCACAGGTCTTTGCATATGTCCAAACCCATCGAATTGTACACATTAAATATGTGCAATTCTTTGTATATCAATTAGACCATTAAAAAGCTGAGATACTTGTATACTTACAATATATAAGTATACATGTATGCATATGTATATATAGAATACCTATATTCTATATATGTGTGGGGTAATAGTATACAGTATAGTATTTATGTGTGCGTGTATACATATAAAAGTGCAGGATACATATAAAAGTGCATCTTATATAGTACATTAAATATTGAACAATGTGAAGAATAGGAAGTCAAATGGTCTAGAAAAATATCAATGATCATTTTATAATTAGATTTTCCTTGTTTTGTTTTATTGATATAATCATCTTGCTTAAATAATGGCAATCAGAAAGATAGGGAAAAATGCAAGAAGAACCAAGAAATAAGTTTAGAAGTAGGAAACAATGGAATGAAAAGGGCAGGTGGGACTTTCAGAAAGGACCAAAGGAAACTGGAAGAGGAACTGAGTATCTCCTAGCAGTGACAAGACCCTCAAGGTACTTTTCCAACGAATCAGCTAGTGCATCTCATCACAATCATTTTTGATGATTCTTTTCAATTTTGTTTTACAGGACATCGTTCATGCCACATCCTCAGCCAACAGTGCCCTGTATTCTTTCTTTAGCTATCTGAATCCTTCTCAACCATCAAGGCAATTTCATAGAAAATTTTTCTCTGGTATCCTGAGGCAAAATAAATACATCTTACTTTTGCATTCTTGCAATATGTTCTACTACTTAGGGCTTCTGTAATTCTATATGACATTTGAGTTAGTTCTGTTTGTTTTCTTCTATTAAATGTTAAACTCCTTAAGCCAAAGACTGATTTTAACAGAATTGTTTATTCCCATAATGCCAAGGACACTGAATAACACTAAGTTAACATCAAATATTTCGTTGAAATAGAAGACAATAAAAGAAAACTAATACAGGATAGTATAGTGAAGGACTTTGTAAATGAGAATAAGGATTTTGATTCATAACATAATGGTAACTCTCTAGAAAATTAAAATTAATGCAACAATGTGAATGAATCTTGCAAGCATAATAGTGAGCAGAAGAATGCAGACACACAACAGCAGCACATACTGTATGCCCCATTTATATGAAATGTAACAATATGCACAAGTAATCTCTGAGGTTAGAATGTATGATATTGGCACCTCTTGGGAGGTGTGACTAAGAGAAAGCAGTGGGAGCTTTGGGCATGCTAAAACATTCTGCATCTCTAGTTGATGCTGACTAAACAAAAATGTTCTATGAAGTTCATTGAGCCATAGACTTTGATTTGTGTGCTCCTCTGTGTGTTATACTTTCATTAAAAACCCTGCATCAAAGTATGGTTTAGCTCATGGTTTGAGTGAGAAAGTACCAATGAAATCAGAGATGAAAGTGCTAGACATGGTTCTGAAAAGAATCTTGAAAACCTTGGGGTGTCTGGGTGGCTCAGTGGATTAAAGTCTCTGCCTTTGGCTCAGGTCATGATCTCAGGGTCCTGGGATTGAGCCCCATGTGAGGCTCTCTGCTCAGCGGGGAGCCTGCTTCCTCCTTTCTCTCTGCCTGCCCCTCTGCTTACTTGTGATCTCACTCTGTCAAATAAATAAATAAAATCTTAAAAAAATAAAGAATATTGAAAACCTCAAGTCAGGGCAAAAAAGTTATTGTGATGGTGAAATCTATGGAACTGGGAAACCCTCCTAGTGTTTTTTGTTCTTTTTGTTTTCTGGTATAGGACAAGTTTTGGGAGGTCATAAACTGGTGGATTTGTCAGGCCTTAATAGGATGCACCCTCCACCATATTTTGCAATTAATACAATGGACTTTCTTTGAAAAAAAATCACAAAATAACAGAATCCAGGTGATGAAAACACAGTGGCCAACTTCCTTTTTTTTTTTTTTTTTAAAGATTTTATTTATTTATTTTTCAGAATGAGAGAGAGAGAGAGCAGGAGCGAGCACAAGCAGACAGAGTGGCAGGCAGAGGCAGAGGGAGAAGCAGGCTCCCTGCCGAGCAAGGAGCCCGACGCGGGACTCTATCCCAGGATGCTGGGATCATGACCTGAGCCGAAGGCAGCCGCTCAACCAACTGAGCCACCCAGGCGTCCCCCAACTTCCTTTTTATGACTTGAAGTAACTGCACAGTTTGTTAGAATTATGTAGATAGAAATTAAAAGCAAAGACAACAAAGAAAGAAAGAAAGAAAAATTTATCACAAACTCTGGATTTCATGGCTACATGGAGACATGGGTAGTGAGTCATGGTTATTGATAACATTTGTCACATTCAGGCCCTCAGACCAAACACATGGGAGCTGAACACAGTATTTAAGCTTGTTTGCAATATACTAGGAATTCAATTTTATTCTCTCCATCTGTTGTTACTTTTTATTTCTGATTCATAGTTTAAAACTAAACTGAATGCCACTGTGTATGTTTTCTAAATGACCAATATAATACATGTGTTAAAATCCTAACTCTTGGCAGAGGAAAGAGTAGGTCCAATTGCCTTGATTTGAACTTTCCTTCCATTCAAATAAAATAACATTAGGTGATCTTTATTGTTTCACTCTAAACTCACAACTCATCCCTGACTACTTGGGTTTGAAGTGAAATTGTATTTTTAAAGAATGGAATGCTTCTCTAGCTAACTCCCCAGTGCATAGTTATTCTATTCTATTTTCCTGAAATGAGGAGCTGCTATTTTATAATGCATCTGGAGGTCATTAAAATGGAAGTTGGTAATTTCTGAGTATGGTTCTGGTAATAAGATTTACTTTGTTTTATGGATAAGTTTTTATATAATTGCCCAGTTATTTTAGATGAATTTTTCAAAAACTGAATATAAATGTTGGCCTTTGACAGCCAGGCTAATGTGGCATTTCAGAAGAGGTATTATGGGCATCCTCAGTGGCATGGCATCTAAAAATATCTAAAAATGCCATAAATAAAGGAATTAGTGACTTTTCATCCACAAATCATTTAGGGGTACTGTGGGCTATTGAAGACTGTCTTAGTTAAATTTTATTCATGTTAAAATTGTTACTTCTGGGCATACATTGCTGACTGACTATCAGAATTTGTGATGGCTTTCCAGGGATTTGTAGATGAGGCCAACTAATAATTATGACTTTATAATATAAAATTTGGAGTCTGACCTGGAATACATCTTAATGTATTTTGGTTTAAAAAAGGATGTGGAAGGTAATCATTCCAGTTACCTGATAACATAAAGGGTAAAAGAGTTGAAAAACAGATTTGGGAAATTTTCAACTTGTCTTTGTATCCAGTGAATGATGCTACTCTACGGGTTGACAAACTTCTCTCTAAAGAACCAGAAAATGAGTATATTAGGCTTAGCAGGTCTTGTAGTCTCTGTCGCAAGTGCTCACCTTGGCTGTCAAGTACAAAAACAGCCATAGACAATTTGGGAACAAATAAGTCTGACTGTGTTCTAATAAAACTTTATTTACTAAAATAGGTGGTTGTCTGGATTTGGCCACACAGGCAAATTTGCACATCCCAGTGCTAAACAAATGAAACAGTTAGTATGAGGAGTATTGAAGTTTCTTCTGTCCCTTGGGTTAGCTATCCATCTCTGGTACTTTCCTTCTTTTTCATGCAAATTTCCTAAAAAAACATTCATAGGCAGAGCAGGTTCCTAATGAGTGTGTTATCTGTGCAGTCACACAGGAGTCCACACTGATAAGCATCCCACATTTGGTTTCATGCTCTGATGCTGTTACCTTGACATTTTTTTTTTTTTAAGATTTTATTTATTTATTTGTCAGAGAGAGAGAGAGAGCAAGCACAGGCAGACAGAGTGGCAGGCAGAGAGGCAGGCAGAGGCAGAGGGAGGAGCAGGCTCCCTGACGAGCAAGGAGCCCGATGTGGGACTCGATCCCAGGACGCTGGGATCATGACCTGAGCCGAAGGCAGCCGCTTAACCAACTGAGCCACCCAGGCGTCCCATACCTTGACATTTTTAATATTTGTACAAGGATCCAAACATTTTCATCTTGTGCTGAACCCCACACATTATGTTGTTGTTCCCGACATGTGTCACTTCATGTATGCTTTGTACCCTTTGTTGCATAGTTTCAACCATTACCGTTCCTATGAAACTGTTCCCTGGAAAACCAGATCATCATTTAGAGGAAACTTCATCCTTCTCAAGCACCATGTAGCTTTGGATGCCTTTCACCTACTCTAAGCTTCTGACCTTGGGAAATGCATTTGTCCCTAAACTGATACTAGGTCTTTTTTAAAAATCAACTAATCTCTTTGAAGATTAAAATATAAGTTACATGATTCATAATGTATCAGTCATGGTTGGGTGGGAAAATTGAAGCCAGTTAGGTATTTCTCTAACAGAGAGGATTTAACACATAAAATTGGTCACACAATTTTTGGAAGGTTGAGATAGTAAAAAGACTATGCTAAGAGAGCACAGACATTATAAACAGCAAGAACCGGCTGCTGCCTCCAGGACTTGGGAAACCAGAGGCAAGGTAGTTGACATTAGAATGCAGGAAGAGTGCTGTGCCTCTGGTGCTGCTGCAGCTGGTGGGAGAGCCTCACAGTGGGTGCTCTGACTAGCCAAGGCCAATGTGAGAACTTGTGAGGAGATAATGGGAATACGGCAATAAGATGGCCGCTGAAACTAAACCTGTCTTTTGCTACTGGAAGGGAGAGGCAGGAACTAGAGGCAAGAAAGAAATTACTTCCCACCTTGTCCTACCTTTCCAACTCCTGCCGGGACTCTGAAAAGTCTGGGAAATGCAGTTTGTAGCTTATCAGTCTCAGTGTCACAAAGCAAAGAATGCAAGGTTAAACTTAAAATTGAGAGACAAGAAGCAAATAAAGTAAGAGAAAATAAAAACAAGTTGCTTAAGAGGAAAGCCAAGAAAATATGTCTCTCATGTGTCCTCTGTAATGTGATGCATGACATACTTAATAACATCTGTATAGTAAATACTCCTTTGCATTTTATGTTTTCTTATGATCATTTTGTGATTTAGAATAGTGGCATTTGACTGAAAGAACAAGTCAGGTGAACCCTTTCTATAGGAAGTGAAGATAATGTAGCTATTTAAATCTAGAGAGATCTTAGAATATTCATAGCAAGTATTATTAACCATTTTGCATCACTGTTGTCATTTATAATTTGATTGATAAATATGAACTATTTTCCCAGAAAAAGTGACGTACACATACTCCTGTTCAGAATTGCATTTGTTGTGAATAGGTTGATTCATCCTTTGAAGTTCATTCACGGTCCCTTTTAAAGAACCCCTAGATATGGAGGAATAAATGGCTTCGTTTTAAAGGTTCTTTAGCAGTTTCAGATAGGCATCAAGTAACCTTCCATTCAAGCTTGTACTCCCTAATCAGTGATGAGGTTCTATTGCGAGGTAAGTGACATTAACTCTTTTTCAGAATCTGCTCTAGCTAGAAAAACCCAAACAAACAGAAATCTTAGGTAACTTAATAAATTACTCTTTAGAGCCCTTTAAGGAAACAAAGTGGTGTGTGAAGTAGATAATTGGAAAATGAGTATAATATATCTACGGAGAAAGAAAACCTGCATGTGACACTTGATATCAGCGTTTTACAGGTATAAGCAAATATGGTGACATTTATAAGATGCTATTATATTGTGTTGAATAAATGATGGATATGGTCTATGAATGTGGGGCAGAGTATTCATGTTACCACTAAAGTCCCTAATCAGAATGAATAACTTTTGATGGCAAAAAAAAAAAAAATCAATAATTAGAGAAGAAAGCTTCCTTTGAGGCCTTTAAGGCTGTGGCTTTAAAAGTAGTATTTAGACTTGTGAGACAGCCCCAGGAGTGGAAGTACCAAAGTTTATATGAATGCATTTCAAAGGATATTATAGATTCAGATGAGTAGAAAGCTGAATCTTTGGTTTATATTCTATTCTACAATAGGTCAGTAAACATTGGCTTAGTTGTTAATCTTTATAAGTTTTAGGAGTAGCTATTTTTCATATTCAGCTCTTTTAAGCAAAAGAAAAGATATTTTGTGTTTTTTGTTTTTTTGTTTTCTTAACAGTAGCCAGCAATAAATTTTTATTGTTTGTGGCTATGCATTACCCTAGATCAGTGGCTTTCAAACTTGGATGTATTTTAGAATCAACTGTATACCCTTTAAATCACCAGGATCTAAAGGCCATTCCCAGAATTTTTTATTTAGTTGGCCTGGGGTGGGGTATGTTCATCAGTACTTCTAACCCCTTCCCACCCAGTTCTCCTGTGAGTCAAAGATTGAAAATCACTGCAGCAGATTGCTGGCTCAGTCAGTTAAGTGTCTGCCTTCAGCTCAGGTCATGGTCCTGGGGTCCTGGGATCCAACCCAGTGTTGGGCTCCCTGCCCAGTGGAACCTGCTTCTCCCTCTCCCTCTGCCTGCTATTCCCCCAGCTTGTGTGCTCTTACCCCGGCCCTCCGGCAAGTAAATAAATAAGATCTAAAAAATAAGAAAAGAAAAAAGAAAAAAATCACTACAGCCAGGTCCTTCTTGAAGGGCCCCATGCAGGAAATGGAAAGATCTCAAAATTCTGTTGCATTGATACCAACATCAGTTTTACTTGCAGGTTACCTATCCATAGCATTGCTATGATATCATATTCTCAAGTTTCTTGCACCTACTGAACATGGTTTACCATTTCATTTCCCTATTACTGTTCTCTTAGAGCAGCACGGTATGACAAATAATTTGAATTTTCAGAGGAGAATTTGAGGCTTGGGATTGTAAGGGACACATGGATCATTGCTGAACTAGTGATCTGAAAGTCCCTGTTTTAGCAATATGGTTCCTGGCGATCATGTTCTATGTCAGGAGCCCAAGCACCTGGGGGTACTGTTCTACCATCACATGATTACTTGCACATCTGTGAGTACTTCTGTGCAGACAAGCAGAGATTTCCTCACTCAGGGAGGACTGCTACACCATGGTTTCTCATGCCAGTTCATCAATTCTTATAAACTTGGTCCTGGTGGGCTCCCAGAAATACCTTGTTCCTTAATTTTTAATAGTTCTATAAGTGAGAACTCAAATTTCTGACCACCATCTTGATTCTCAAGACCTTGAATTTTAAACCTGAGATGTTTAACAATTTCACTGTTCCCTCCCAAACACTTTACGGGAGGAGAATTGTTCCCCCTGTCTTTCAAAGGTGAATTAAATGAAGCACAGATGATTCAGAAATCATTTTGTGTTATTGAATAGTCAGCGGCAGAGCCAAGGACTTCAGATTCTAGGTTTTTTAGCTTTTGGTGTGATGCCCTGTACATTAGACTTGCTGCCTCTCTCTAGTTTTAGAGCACTGAACTCAGACATCTGTTAAATATTGTATGTGACAGATTTTATATAAGTATTCTCTGGCTTACAGGGAACATTTTTAATACTAACATATTTCATGATGCAGTGTGAAAGAAATGCAGTGAAATATATATTTTTATGATATAAAATTTCAATTAATTTTTTATCATTTTCACTGGGGATAATGAAGAGACAGAATATATTGCCTGTAAAGCATAGAGAACATGCTCTATCCTGCGACTGAGAAAGTAACACTAGAGGTTTAGTAACTCCTTTTAAACAAACTCTTCTATGAACTTGGGATATATAAAAAGATAAAGATATATATATATATATATATAGAGAGAGAGAGAGAGAGAGAGACAGGTAGAAATACCTAACTTTCTATCTTGAAAGGCAAACTTACCTACTGGGAGACAGGAGATTGAAATTTAAGGAGAAAGATTTCTGCTTGTTAAGAAGAATCCCATGGAATTCCTATTTGTCAATCAGTATTACATTATAGAGCACATTTTAGAGCCTCCATAATATATTCCATTGACTTTGGCTTCTAATGTGCATCTTCTTCTGTGAGAGCAATGGCAACCAATGTCAGCTTTATATACTCTGAGTGAAGAAACGATTTGAAGTATTCTGATTCCTTCTGTTTTTCTTCAAAAATGACCGTATCAAAAAAGACCCCATTGACTGAATGGAAATTATCGTGCAAAAATGTAACTCGTTTTCAAGGCCAACATATTGCATCAAAGAAATAGCCTCATCTCTTTAAAAATTAACTGGAGATGAACCTGGGGAGTTGTTTCTTCCCAGCTGCTTCCCAGAATAACTTAAGACCAGTTACAACATAATTATTTTTAAATATAAAAAATAAGATCATATAAGAAAGAAGTTCTGTCCTTACATAGGCTCATAATGGCTCAGGGTTCTGGTGAAAGTGTACAGAAAATGGCACTTTATTAACTGTGTAATGTCTTAAGAAAAATAAAGCTCTTGGTAGACAGAACCTCTCTGTTGTTTTTTAATCTCGTGGGGACCTTTATTTTGTCTTTTGAGAGCGGCTAGGTGTTCCCCATTCTCATGGGTTTTCATTTCCTCCCACAGAGCTAGAAATCTAATCCCCTTGACCACAGTATAGGGGCTCAGAAAGCCACAAGCAGTTATCTGCAAGATGTTAGCTAGAGCTCTCTGAGTCAAGTACACTCTTAACTTGAGAATTTGTCTATCAAGGCCCTCTGTTGAACTGGAGCTGCCACTGACCATGGTTGCCATTTCCGGAAATGAAAATAGTTCAGAGGAACTAGAGATGAGTGGTGGATAGAAAATATATCTTGACTAATGTATAATCTACAAACATAATTTCATGGATGTTATGAACATTTTTTTCAGTCAACATGATTTTGTCATTTTTGTATTCAGGTAAATCTGTGTAACTAGATATATCTTAGTAGATATAAAGTTGATGTTAGTAATATGTTTGGGATAATAACTATATATACTGAAATATACCTTGAGCATTCTGTATAATTTCATTTCTTAGACTACAAAAATATCTGGGCATACTAGAGTACTTGTTCATGTTCAACGTGAATTTGATTTAATCAGAAGAGTGTTTAGAGGAAACACCTCAAAATCATGGCCAGAAACATAATTGAGCAAACTGTTCCAGTTAATAAATGTAATTTTCTTTTTACAAGTTAGTATGAAAATGAAAGAGAAGACAGAACTGTTTATACCTACATACCACTTTCCCTCTTACTCATTGTTTAGATAGAACAGACTTTTTTTAGCATTTTTTAAAATTTAAGTATAATTGCTGTATAGTGTTATATTAGTTTCAGCTATGCAATATAATGATTCAACTTTTTTTTATTTTTTTTATTTTTAAAAAGATTTTATTTATTTATTTGACAGACAGAAATCACAAGTAGGCAGAGAGGCAGGCAGAGAGAGAGGAAGAAGCAGGCTCCCTGCTGAGCAGAGAGCCTGATGTGGGGCTCCATCCCAGGACCCTGGGATCATGAGCTGAGCCAAAGGCTGAGGCTTTAACCCACTGAGCCACCCAGGCGCCCCTGATTCAACATTTCTATATATTTCTCAGTGCTCATCAAGATAAGTCTACTCTTAAACGTTCTTGTCTATTTTACCCATTCTCCCGCCTACCTCACCTCTGGGAACCATTGATTTGTTCTCTGTATTTAAGTGTCTTTTCTGTTTGTTTGTCTCTTTTCTTTGTTCATTTGTTTTGTTTCTTAAATTCTACATATGCATGAAATCATCTTTCTGTGACTGACTTAATTCACTTAGCATTATTCTGTCTAAATCATCCATGTTGCAAATGGCAAGATTTCATCTTTTCGTGGCTGGATAATATTCCATTGTATACATATACCACATCTGCTTTTGCCATTCATCTGCGGATGGACATTTGATTTACTTCTATATCTTGGCTATTTGAATAATGCTGCAATAAACATAGGGGCTCATATACCTTTTCAAATTAGTGTTTTCATATTTTTTGAATAAATACCCACTAGTGGAATTGCTGGATCATATGGTAATTCTATTTTTAATGTTTTGAGGAATTTCCATTACTATTTTCCATAGAATAGACTCTATTAATAGGGTATATGACATTAAGTTCTGTTTCTTTTGTGTATCTCTTACACTTTAAAATTATTTAATGAATATTCAGTACCTACAGTGCACTTGCTGATCTGGTAGATACTGAAAGTACAAGAAAAAGACAAAATAGGCCCTTACCCTAATCTAATAGGGAAGATAAGCATTAATCAAGTAATTACATACTGTATGACTATAAACTGCACTGTAGTCATGGAGTAGATATTAAGAGTCTGGATTTTAACTGGGGTTTGAAAAAAAAAGGGTAGGGAAAGATTTATGATATGGTTCTTAAGGATTTCGTTTTGAGTATGGATCTTGGTTTTCCTTTTTCTCTCTTTAACTTTGCTTATGCTATGGTGCTTCATTATGTGCATCTATGAACCACTGGCAGCAGCTGCAGTTATAAGTAAAGAATAAGGACTCTGTTTTTTCTGTTTATTATGGCTTAGGAGCTGGGTATTATTAGCACACTTCTACTCACAATACCTTTTTATCATTGTAGAGATGTAAACACCAGAAATTTTTATTTTGTTTTAATAATAGCATAAAATTTATCTACTGAACAGCTATGTAAAACATCGAATGAGGTAGGCAAAAGTGTTGAAGTTGGTAAATGAAGTATGCACTATAAGTCAAGTGGTTTTTTAAAAAAATACATACCTAAAATGAAATCCAAAGAAGCTTACTAGTTAAAGAATAATTGAAGATTTTTGCTAATATACAGCAAACGTAATTTTTTTTTTGTTTGTTTGTTTGGTTAATTGGTTGACCATTATTTCATCCTTTCCCTCGTTTGGAGGGGAATTTTTCCAAGAGAACAATCATGAATTTTGCTAGGCCTTAGAGGAGTGGCAAAATTTTATTAGAATCTAGAGATTGTAAGTTTAGTGTCTTTTCTATTAATTCATACTACTCATAAATTAGGTCATACAAAATTAGAAATCCATTTGATTTATTTGAATGTACAAGGCTAGAGATAAAAACCGTAAGCATGTGCTTACATTTGGGGGTAATGATCAGAAAACTGATGTGTTTTTAAAGGAGTTTAACTGTTGTTAGTAATTTAGTAATTATTGGCACTTCCAAATTTATTACATACCACTTTGGTTAGGGTTATGCTCATAAACAAAATACGGTCTTATATCTGGCCTTAGAAAGTAGAAATTGAGTCAATTTAAAAAATAGTGAAGCTTGAGATAAAAGAGAAAATTCTATTTTTAGCTACAATTTCACCTATTAGTATTTATTCCAGATATTCAATAGAGCCCTCAACAATATAGGTGAATTGACTTTATGAAATACTTGCTTAATTGGAAGATGACTGTCTTATTCTGAATCGCACAATTAGGGTTAAGTTTTTGGCATGTGCCTATAAAATCTTATAATTTGTTTGAATATCAATACAGTGTTTTCCTTCTATTCTTCATTTTGGCTCTGTGCTTTAAGTCTCTCACCAGGAGTTAATTTATTTTTTTCTTAAATTGAGCTCTATTATCAAAACCAAATACAAAGAATTTTTCGTTTTCCTGAGAAAATTAGTTGCCACTCTTTCTCAGGTTTGTGAACAAAGTGTCTTTCTTTTGAGACAGATTTAAATATTTTGGGGTTTTTTTAGGTGCTTGTGGGAGAAGCAGAATGACACTATGATAAGGGCATGGATGTTGGGGTCTTACAGCTTTTGTTCCCATCACAAGTATCTGTAGTGTCTCACTGACCTTGTGTCCTGGCATGGAACATTCCTGAGAACCACACCTTGCCTGACTGTCATGGAGCCAATTGCTTTTATGTGAAAGTCCTAGCATGGTGGCAAATATGTGCTCAATAAAGCAGGATTTATTAAACCTTCGCAATTATCACTTTTGAACATCTTGGAACATCTTTGTACGCTTACATGTTGTCAAGATGCTTACTGTATAAAAAAGTGACAGTTTATTTTAGAGATTACTAAAAAGGCCTGTGTTGTTCCTTAACTTGGAATTCAACAGTAGGTTTTAAATTAAAGGTTTGCATTAAAAAAAAATACCTTTATAATTGTTATTTGTTAAAAATCTTGTTTACTTAAAAAGAGAATAATCAAATGATTTTGATAGCAAGAAAAGACAGAAGAACTGTTCAGGTGTAACTTATTTTTTTATGACAATCCTGATGGTCTACATATTTATATATTAATTTATACATTAATTTGTATACCTGTGAATCTTTAAAAATACACTTCCTTATCTATAGGATGAGACAGAGTAATATGAGACAATTCTGATGATTTTACAACAGCTATTTAAAGAGATTTCCAGAAAAAAAGCTTGTAATGTTTTAATTTACTTAAAAAGCAATTTCACCTCTTACCATAAGGATCTCATAATGCATTATATAAGTAGTCCTATTTACATACCACATAGAAATATAGGATTTTCTAGATGGATAGAAGGGAATTAACACGTATATTAATAGGTGTATTAACTCTTTCTGGACCAAATATGCCTTACTCCTTTGCAAGGGTGAATGGAATTCTTAGATCTTGCCAGGGAGTAAATTAAGCACTTGGAGACTCTTCATTTAATGATCTCATGAATCCTCATAATATTCCTTATGAGGTAGATGACAAGTTGTATTAGCTCCATTTGTAATACAAGAAAAATGAGGCCTAAAGTTGTTACACAATTTCAATACATGGATTAAAAAATGTGTTTCTACCACAGTATGGTCTATAGTATTATATCGTTGCACATGTGTTATAATTACTTTGTGCATGTAGAATTACATTTGGGGCCTCTTCAAACTGAAATTATATCCTTTTGCTTTGTGTTTTATGACTTTTTATATATCAATAAGCACCATGTCCCCAAAGCCTTTTCGAAGACTTATATTTTTCATTTCTCTGAGTACACAGGCTTTCCCATTTGTAGGAGTAGCTATGTTAAAATCTCCCAGGAGAGAGTCCAATCCTTATACAAGACCAAATATCTCAGTCCTGAGCACTATTCAGCCCTTCTTTAAAGCATCAATATTGCCAAGGGGTAATGAAACCATTGTTTAAATAGTTCCATAGGTAGTAGTAGTACCATCATTTATAGATTATTGTGAGAAGACATTTCTTTAGCTATCCAGAAACAAGGAAGACAAAGTGTCTTATCTATAGAAAGTTTGCTCATGTAGTTCTACTTAGAAGAGCACTGAAAAGTAGAGAAAAAAAATGCTGTGATTAAATGGGAAAAATGTTGAAAGAAATAGTTCATTTTGAACGGACATGCCACTTGCTTTCAGATGATACAGACCCCATGATCTTTTTGTTCTCCTTTCTCTTGTGTTCTGGTGAAGCCTCTCTTAGATCATGGGAGGTCATATGAAAAATTAGGCCTTACCAGATTCTAATGATAAAGTTTCATCTTTGCCATTTTTGAGAAAATCAGTTGGATAAACAATATCATATAAACTTGATTTGTGCATTTGTGTTTATTAACTATGGTGGTTTATACAATGAAATTTGGTAAGAGATGGTAAGTCTATACATTCATACAGTTCTAAGAAGAGATGAGCAATATATTGAAAAATTTGAATGAGAGTATCACGGAAGCACACTTAATTTACCTTGTCCAAATGGATAATTTGTTTCTTCCCATTATTTTTCTTTTAAAGATTTTATTTATTTATTTGACAGACATAGATCATAAGTAGAGAGAGAGGCAGGCAGAGAGAGAGGGGAAATCACACTCCCCACTGAGCAGAGAGCCCGACGCAGGGCTCCATCCCAGGACCCTGAGATCATGACTCAAGCCAAAGGCAGAGGCCACCCAGGGCCCCTTTCTTCCCCTTATTGCTACTGAAACCACCATTATTCTGAACGATGTTGTGAGTATACTATTACCTGGCATGACACATTCTTGCTTTTGATTACATTCCTAGAGAGAACTCATTAGTTTCTGTAAAAGATATTCTCTTCAAATGTTAAGAAAATAAAGAGTAACCATGAGAAGTATGAACACTGGATTCAGTGTCACACGTAGAAAGAACAAAATAGATATAGATATCTGTATATAGATAGTATAATTAATTTGGTGTGAAGTCACACATAAAAGTGATTACAACTGAGAAGAGATGAAGGAGACAGGCAGCAATAATTAAGGAGATCATTAATCTATTTGCTAATATAATATTTCCTTAGAATAAAGCTAAAAGCCAATATAAATACTTAATAGTGGTTAATTCCTGAGTGTGATGAGTTGTTTTAACATTAATATTTTGTGCTTTTCTGTGTTTTAAGAAGTTATTTGAAAAGTAAATTTTAAGAATAATATCTTAGAGGGAAGTAAAGAATAAAAATTAAGAATATGGCTTAAATTATTATTTTGAATCCTGGTTAATGCTTTTTGTTCCTGTGATGATGAGAAACTTCTTACTTCATTGCACCTCAGTTTTCTTTCCATTAAGTGATGGAAATAAATATCACTCAGCATTGCTGCAAGGATTTAATGAAAAAATGTCTGGAAAGCATTTCTTACTATACCTATCATTTAACAATCTCTCATTAAATTATTAGTGATGTTGTTATAAAGCAGAGGTACTATTTTTTAAAATAATTAGGAATTATCCATGTCCTGATTCAATAATCTTATTACAATGCATCTTTCCATGAAGATAAGTACCATGAAGATAATTCTCAGGTGCTATTGATCTTAAATTCAGTGATCTTAAATTCTGACATGTAGGCATTTGTGTTTGCATGAGTATGTAATGCAACTTATGGATAATTAAAGGCTGAAGATGTGAAGATTATATCAAAATAAAAGATGCTTAGTAAGAAAAAAGACCAATTTGGATCTTCAAAAATCTAACAATAAGCTACAAACGCATGTTCACACAGAGCAGAAAGTAATTTATGTACAAAAAATGGAGAAGGATGGAGAAAAAACTCAACATTTGATATTTGTGATCATGTACTCTAAAGAATAACTATTCAAATCAGATTGGAAACTTTGGAATTTACATGCATTTTCCCCTCTAAATTCTTTCTGTTTTCTTTGTTATGTTATTTCCTTGGTCCTTGGTTTTAATCACTTATTCTTTAGAGGCTTAAGTCTGCTTTTTTCCTATTATAAATTTCTAGAGAAAAGAGGTAAGTGGTATAGTAGCAGACTCAAGACAATTCTTTTTCTTCCATTTATTTTTATTTATATTTAAAAATATCTGAAATAGAAAAAAAAGGCTTCCTTCTCTGTTGTAAGAAGCACTGAGTTGGTGCTTGGTGAATAATAAATCATCATAATAAATGAAATGACTAGATTGCTTGCAGAGTTGCTGCACTCTGGTTTTAATATTGTTAGAGGATGTTTGTATCTTGTCCCATGTGTTACTGAAGCTAATTTAAGGTGGCCACAAGTATCTTTTACAGAAAAAAAAAAAATAGTACTTTAAATAAATGTATGAGTTCTGAGGAATGTATCATAAATTGGGTTTTCCCTTCATTTTTTTCTATTTTTTTTCTATTTTTCTATTTCTATTTTTTTCTATTTTTATTGTACTATTGTTTCTATTTTATTGTACATTCTTTTCCCCTTCTTTGAGAAATTTATTTGTCTTTGTTTCTTTATTTTCTTTAAAATGTTAAATCATTATCTTTTAAATCAATTTTGTACCTGGGCCTTGTTTTTTATTTACTTGTTATTTTTTTTTTTTCCTGAATCCTGTGATTAGTAGGAATAGCCTCTGTTCCAATTCTGTTTATGGCACCATCTTGCAATCCCTTGATTCTTTCTAACCGATGCCACTCCATGGTCTTTTTAAAGCTCCATTTCTGTAATAAGATCACTGCAGTATGTTGTAGCTGAATATAAAATGAAGGTGAAAACAATAAGACTGTCTGCCATATTGTTCTTTTTCTTCTGACATCCAAAACAATATCAAACATGTCTCAAATTACCTTATTTTGTTAGCTTGCCATTTAAAAAATTGTGAATAAGAAATATGTTGGTATTTCATTATTTCAGAATGTTCTTTTCTCTTTGATTGTCAGCCTTATCAGAGCCAACAATCTTTTTAATAACAAATGTAAAGTGAGCTAAAAAAAAATCCCTGCAATAAAAATGATGGATAATAAAATCTACCCATACGTGTATTTTTATAAAATCAGTGCAATACCCTAAATGTATGAAGGAGAAATGAAAGGAAATAGATGCATAATATAATAGTATGTATTTCAATATGCAAATACACAAATATTACCTCACTACAAGATATGATTAAAGAGCCAGTTTATGCATCATATTTCTGACAGCTACAAATGCAAACTGATACAAGCAAATTAATAATGACTCAAATACCACAAGTAGCATTGCCACTGGGGATATGAATTTCTGAAATCATGAACATTTGGAAAAATTTAAAACCAAATATATGTAGTCCTTTCTGAATTTACACAATTCTTGCATTCCTGGAATATTCAATGCATATAAAATTTATAAGACAAATATTTTGTGCTTATATGTAAAATGGTTAGAATCTAGCTTCAGATAATTGCAAATAGGGTTTTAACCTAAGTAAATATTGTGTGATATTAGGATATTCTGTGGGATATTGGAAAATTATTTATTGTGTAGGACTGTTTCACCCAGACCATCATTCCTTCCTAAGTGCCAGTGTGTCCCACAATCATTGTGATAACAAAAAAGTCTACACAAATCACCATAACACATCAGAAAGCAATTCTCAAGGGATAATTTATGCTACAAACCTTCCATGTTAAAATGTTCTAATGGGTCTATTAGAAAACATTTATACTTTCCGTGGGTGTCTATAGAATGCTACCATAACACTACAATTCCATTAATCTTTTTCTCCCCACATTTTCATAAATTAAGTTACCATATTCTACTTAGGTGATAGCATCTATTTTGCATAAATGAAATAAAACAACAGTAAGAACGATACCTTTTCATGAAGTTAACTTAAGGATTTTGGAAAAATCACTAGTTCTTTTTTGTTTTTTATAAAATAAAAGATGTTAGTTGAAATTTTGAATGTCTGCTTTCTTTTTTTTTTTTTTTTAATTATAGCTTCTTCAATCCTAGAAACACTACCTTCCTGTATGTCTTTCTCATTTTTATGGGTAATGTCTTTTGTAATATACTCTTTTCCTGGGATGCATGTTTAAAGATATCTTCATATTCATCATCATGAGACAGGAAATAGAATTTGTTCCACATTGCATTATTATTGCAAGTATATATTTTCAAAAGAATTTGTGTTTCAGCCAAGATGGGATTTATGAATTCTCGTGGAAAGATGATAAAATAGTGGCATAACCATCAGGGGGAGAGAACAGTATTCCTCAGAGCCATTTTTTTTTTTAAGGTTTTATTTATTTACTTGACAAACAGGGAGAGATCACAAGCAGGCAGAGAGAGAGAGGGGAAAGCAGGGTCTCCGCTGAGCAGAGAGCCTGATGTGGGACTCGATCCCAGGACCCTGAGATCATGACCTGAGCCGAAGGCAGAGGCTTAACCCACTGAGCCACCCAGGTGCCCCCTCAGAGCCATTTTAATAGACCAACAAAAGAGGCAATCATGATGCAGATGGTTAAAGAAAACATGGATGGTGAAGACATGGAGATAGTGTAAGATCTCTAGATGTTACTAGTTGTTAAAAGAAAAGCTGAAAGTAACAGGATGGTAAGAAAGCAGATAATGGCTTGTCAAGCAGCAGTTTCGATTTCCTTTGTTTCTTTTCAGAAAACTACTTATTTTTATAGGTTAGCATTCTCTGGAAATGTTAAACATTGTAGCATTAGACGTAAGGCAAAACTAGGAAATGAAATCTACGTTTAACAATATTGCAAGTTCTATTTATCTTTTACCTATATTAATATTTTATATCTCTGGAAAGATCAAGATTGAAAATCCAAGGTTGACTATTATTTTAATGTTATGAAAAAATATTTTACTCAGTCTTCAAAAGAGGAAAGAAAATATCAAAAGTCTTCTTTATGCAAACAGGTTTTTTAAAAATAAAAATATATCTCATTTGTACAAAAATAATTTCTCAGACAGTATAATTCATCTTATCTCCTCATACCTATGCACAGAGGCAGAACATTAATATATTTAGACCTTTTGATTGGAGACTTAGCATTTACACTGGCATAAAATATTAATACTATCATCCAAGCATGAAAATTCCAAATTAACAGAAACCAATATTGCTATTCAGGCAAAGTGGGAGTTACTGTGAGAAATGGAAGCAATTCTATAAAACATGGGTTAGCAGGATATTAAGAACCTAGATTTAAGCTTTATTCTTCATACATGGTAGGATAAGGCATTAATCTACCTACTGTCTCTGTTTTGAATGAATATGTTTTCTTTCTATGAATTTAATATTAATACCTGATGATGATTCCAAACTCTGAATCCAAATTGTTTGGCCTAAATCTGGCTTTGTTAAGTAATGCTGGGCAACTTCCTTCAAAATTCTGTTCTTCAGTTTTCTCATCTTTATTTTCATTTTTTATTGAAATGTAACTGATATGTATACTACTTTAGTTTCAAGTGTACTACCTAAAGATTCAACATTTGTGTACATTGTGAAATGATCACCAAATTAAATGTATTTACCATTTGTCACCATACAAATTTATAACATTTTTTTTTCTTCTCATTAGAACTTTAAGATTTACACTCTTAGCAACTTTTGAATTTGTAATATATTATTGATGGTAGTCCCCATTCTTTGTACAGATTTTTTATCTGTACACCACATCCCTATGAATTATTTATTTTATAAGTTGAAGTTTATACCTTGTGATCTCCTTCATCCATTTCAGCCACCCCTACCCTCTCCTCTCTGGCAACCAGCAGTCTGTTCTCTGTATCTATGGATTTTATTTTTTTATGTTTTGTTTGTTTGCTTGTTTTGTTTTCTAGATTCCAGATATAAGTGAAATCATATAGCATTTGTCTTTCTCGGTCTCACTTATTTCACTTAGTATAATGCTTTCAAGGTCAATTCATGTTGTCTCAAATGGCAAAATTTCATTATTTTTATAGCTGAGTAATATTCCATTGTAAATATATAACACATCTTCTTTAACATTTATCCATCAGTGGATGCTTAGTTTGTTTCCATAGTGAACAATGCTGCAATAATCATAGGGATGTATGTCTTCAGATAAGTGTTTTCATTTTCTTCAAGCTAAAACCCAGAAGTAGAATTACTGGATTGCATGGTATTTCCATTTTCCATTTTAATTTTTGGAGAATCTCCGCACTGTTTTCCTCAGTGCCTGCACAAATTTACATGCCTAACAACAGTGCAAGAAGGTTCCCATTTCTCCACTCTCTTCTCACCATCACTTGTTATTCTGTGGTCTTTTTGATAATAGACATTCTGACTATTTGATGTGAGGTGATATCTCATCGCAGTTTTGATTTGCAAATCCTTGATGATTAGTGATATTGAGCATTATTTCATATGCTTGTTGGCCATCTGTGTATTCTTTGGAAAAATGTCTATTCAGATTCTCTGCCCATTTTAAAATATGGTTGCTTGTTTTTTATTGAGTCGTATGAGTTTTTTAAAATATATTTTGATACATGATTTTAGATACATGATTTGCAAATATTTTATCCCATTCAGTAGGTTACCTTTTTATTTTGTTGATGGTTTTCTTCACTGTGTGTACAGAAGCTTTTTGGTTTTATGTCGTCCCATTTGTTTCTTTTCGGTTTTGTTGCCTTTGTTTCTGGAGCCAGATTGAAAACAAACATACAAACATCTGTCACTGGTCCACCTGGTAGCGAGTTTTAGGCTGATTTTAAGTTAGACTTTCAGTTTTCTCTAACCCTCTGGATCTCCTGGATGTAAACTCTGTTGCTTTTTAAAACCACATACTTATGGGTGGTGCTCCTGTATCCAGTGCAGGTCCCAAGGGTTTACGTTCCTGATCCAGGGCACAGACCCCTGCTTCCTCAGGGAGAAGTTCTGTATTTATGAGATCACTCTTGGTCTCTGAACTGTGGATGCCTTTTTGGCAAGACTGCTTCTCTGCCTCTACTACTTGTCTCAATGTGGTCATTGTATGCTTTGCTGGGTAGAAGTTTGTTTAGGTAGTTTTCAGAAGAATTTTTTTCTTTCTTTTTTAAAAATATTTTATCCATCTATCTATTTATTTAATTTTAGAGTGTGTGCTCAAGAGAGAAGGAGAGAGAGAGAGTGCACAAGTGCTGGCACATGAGGGTGAAGCAGGTGGGGAGGGGAAGGGAGGTTCCTCATTGAGCTCAGAGCCCAATGTGGCACTCCTGTCTCAGAACCCTGAGATCATGACAGGAGCTAAAACCAAGAGTCCCATGCTTAACCAACCGATCCACCTGGCTCTCCCAAGGAAATTTTTTCATATTAACTATAGATTGATTGTGTCCATGGAAGGTGTTAAGGATCTGCCTACATGGACTGCCTCCTTTCCTCATCTTTAAGTGAGAGAAATATGCTGCCTTCCTAGAGATGATGTCACTAGCACATGAGAAGCATCCAATGAGTGTGAGCAATTTTTACTGTTTTTTTTAACCAAGGATTTAATTGAAAAACCAAAAATGATTAATAGTGATCTACAAAAATATATGAAAAGCACTTCTGTAGGTAGAAAACTACCTGTAACACTAATGAATTAAAATATTACCATTTAATTAATAGAAAACAAATAAGGAAAACGAGTATTTCAATTTTTCTCAAATTGATATAGTTTCATTTTGCTGTATTTATGCATTTTTTTCTCTTTTTTATATACTAACTTCAGCAAATTTAGTCAGCAACAAGCTGAACAGAAGTTTCTTTTGTAAAAATTATTCACCTTCAGTATCATATGTATTATTTAAATTCATTTGACATATTTGAAATCCAAATATTAGATTTTTTAAAAAGATTTTATTTATTTATTTGACAGACAGAGATCACAAGTAGGCAGAGAGAGAGGAGGAAGCAGGGCTTGATCCCAGGATCCCAGGATCATGACCTGAGCCAAAGGCAGAGGCTTTAACCCACTGAGCCACCCAGGCGCCCCCAAATACTGGATTTTTTATTTGCAATTCTTTCTATCTCTGTGCACTCTTGGAAAAGAAATGAATAGTCCAAATGCCTTTGCTCTCAAACTTTAGTTTGCAGGGATGAAATCACTCCTGAGCCAAGCATCTAGTCTGCAGGAAGGGAAAGCACTAATGAAAATTAGCATTCCAAAAGAATCTTCTGCAGCTGTCATCATAAAAGGAAACTGATTAGTGGTTTGGACGGTGCTAACTCTGTAAATTATCAAACAAAATACTGCAGAAGCATCCATTTACGTATATGAAAATTACAATTTGAACATCACACTTAGAGCACATTAATCAACTTCATTCTTTGTTTTTATGGGTAATGAGGCTTTGCAGAAAGGTAAACAGCCAGCTAAATAAAGTTGCTTTGACAAAATGGATTAAATATATTCACACTTAAAAAAAAAAAGTGCTAAGAGGTGTTTAAATAAAGGAAGCATCCCCTGGTCATTTATTTCTATTTTGGGTTCCTACTTGAACTTTTCCTCCCATTCTGGCTTATTTATTTATTTATTTGTCTTCTATGCATTTCAGTGTCTTTCATATTCAGTCTGTCTGTAACATTAATATGGGACTTTTAGAAGCTGATTAATATATTCTATCACTTTTTATGTGACATCTAAAAATATAAACTTAATTAAAATATGTTCATTCTTAAAAGCTATTCAGAAGTTACATAATTTGTTGTACATAGTAGTAATTATTACCTGTGATGGAAATGGCATGACTTTTTTCTAATAACTTTTCCTGTTTTATATATAATAATTTATATAAAGAGAAACTTCTCCTTTCATGGGAATTGTATTTCTGGGAAATGGAACCAACATTGAAGATGGCTAAATTTAATACTTCTGATAATCTATGAATAAATGAATTAGGCAGACAAACCAAATATTAACATAATGTAATAAAATAATGATTGTTTCTCCAAATATGTGAGTATCTAATATGCACAGGTACTAGAGATGTGGCAGTAGAAAACATGTAAATAAATGACTGACAAATATTTTAATAAGTGATACTTACCTGTCTTTGACCAATGATGGCAACCCACTGGGAAACTGAGAATCCAGCAAATACTAGGTGTCAGTGAATGTATTAAAGAATATATGACTATACATAAAAAATGAGGTCAATTTGTAATGTACCTATGCCTTAACTTTTTTTTTTTTTTTTTGCCTTGATAAACTTTCTTTTTGCAGTGGATTACAGGGCAGCACTTTACCATTTTATTTTCATGTGTCAATTGTTTACATTCCATTATGAAGATTATGTGAGAGTCCCACTCCACTTTTTTTTGGTCCATATTTTCAAATTTGCCTCAGACTTTATGATTTTAGCCCCTTAATTGTTATTGTTACCTAAATAAATTTTTCTAAGTTAAATTCTGTCAATGCTACACTCAGTGATTTTCAAATCTCTTCCCTCCAGTGCCACTTCAGAAAAATTCTAGGAAATCAAGAATTGACACATACATATTTTGTACAAAACGCTATTTTCTAGTGTTTGCTTTTATTTGAGGTAATGTTTATCTCCACATAAAGTGTTCAAAAATACAAAAAGTGGATATAAAAAAATTAAAGTTAGCAATTCTGGTAGTCCAAATTTGGAGAAATTGAATTGCATTTGATTAGATAGTAGGAAATTACACTTAGTAGGGGAAAAATAATCTTAATTTTTGGAGAAGTATATTGACAACTTTATCACTAACTTAATTCATTATTTTGAATTGTGGGACATAAATTTATTATTATTCATGCTTGATCATTTTTAGCTTGATATATAGAACAATTGATACTAATTTTGATACTAATCACAGTACATTTGTGCATTAACATAGCCACTAAGCTTGCAGTCTCAAAGGAAAAGAGGCAGTGCTTTGGAAATGATTGGCAATGCTTATTTTTTCCATTTAGGCTTCAAGTATTTTTTTATATGCAAAATTGTCATCGGCCTCTGCAACCAGCCTGTAGATGCACAGGCACAAAGTAGAAGAATAAATGCACACTTGGATCTTTTACATCTTTTTGACTAATATATTCACTTGGAAAGGTGTGTATATATAGGAGACTTAAAGTTCACTCACTGGTATTAATATCTTCCAAATTTTAGTGTATTTTTCTTCAAAGAGTTTGTCTTTAAAATTCTTTGAAAATATTTTTGTCTATTGGAAGTTTAATCAATGATGATTTAGCTAGCAACTTACATGTTTTATACTGTATTCTAACTTGATTTTATAAAATTACACCTTGTCAATGTCAAAGTGAACAGACAACTTGGTGGTGGGTCCTTCCATGATCAACATTATCCATACCTTTTCATTATTTCATTTTGACTATGTAGTTCTCCAAAAAATATCTTTCATCTTTTCCTATTTTGCTTTACTTAATAATTTCTTTATTCTGTGTATACCACAACAGTACATATATAGTCATTTCTTTTAGAATTAATGTTGGTGCTCTAATTTGAATACAATGACTTTAAGAAAATAGTACTCCATAGAGCTATAAGGATAAAAGAGACAGCTAGTTAAAGAATAGACAGTAATATGGGTACAGTGGCCTTCCCTGGCTTTGTCTCTCTTCCTTTAGCAGCTAAGAAATATGAAATCTGGAAAATAGAATATTAAATTTACCTTTGTAGAATTATTGAATACTATGACAAGGCAATTATGGACCTAAATTGCAAATGTGGAGTTATTATTCTATGTTTTTATCTTAGTTGTAGACAATTGTTTCCTGAAGTTCTTTAAAGTTTTCACATGTACTACGTTCATCCTTAGAACTATATCCTTTCTCAAAGAGAGTATGTTTTAGTATTTAGGAAACTTTAACTTAAACTCTGGCATTTTGAGTGAGATTTGTAATCTGGGAAATAGTATCAATCAGTGGAATATCTTCAGTCCTTTATGTTTTAAAATTCTTGTTTTATGTAGTCTTCTGCAAACATTAACAATACTTTTCTTTTTTAGAATAAATGTATACCTTTGCTTCTTAACTATTTACCTACTTGTTTGTTTTGCTGGCTTGTTTGTTTCATTGCTTTAGCATGAAAGATTTGTATCAATTTTGGTTATGTTATGCTGCTGTAGCCACCAAACCCCAACCTATGATCACAATTTCATCATGTTTTATGTCTTTCTTAGAGTGGCTGCCTCTCTGTTCCACATTATCTTTATTTTTGAACACAAACTAAAGGCATATCCCCTAGGTGGGTCATTTTTAAACCTCAGAGGAAAGGGAACAAGAACACGATGACACCATGTGATAATTCTTAAAACTTTGGTTGAAAGTGGCTCTTATCACTTTAGCTCACAATTACTGGCAAGAAATTGTCAAGGTCTGATGTTGATGGGTAATCTAATATTTCCAAAGAGAAAATAAGTAAATAGTTTGAACAATAATACAACTTACCACTGAAGAATTTGAAAGAAAAAAATATCAAAATTATAATTTTCCAAGGCCTAAATGAGAGTAAGAACTTGTGGATTTTTTCCCTAGTTTTACTGATGCGTGTATTGACATTGCATAAGTTCAAGGTGTGCAGCATTCTTTTAAAGATTTTATTTATTTATTTGACAGAGAGAGAGAGAGAGAGCTCACAAGTAGGCAGAGGCAAGCAGAGAGAGAGAGAGAGAGAGGGAAGCAGGCTCCCTGCTGAGCAGAGAGCCTGATGCGGGGCTCCATCCTAGGACCCTGAGATCATGACCTGAGCTGAAGGCAGAGGCTTAACCCACTGAGCCATGCAGCTGCCCCAAGGTGTGCAACATTTTGATTTGATATATGTATATATCATATCATTACAAGTTTAGTTAACATATATCACCTCACAAAGTTATAAAAGTTTTTCCTTATGATGAAATATTTTATGATCTACTCTCTTTCAAGTATACAGAATGGTATTGTTAGCTTTAATTATAATGTACATTGCATCCCAAAACACTTTTTCTCATAAAACCGGAGGTTTATGCGGTTTGATCACCTTCACCCAAATCTCCCACCCCCATTCCTGCCTTTGGCAACCACAGAACTAATCTGTTTTTGAGTTTGGTTTTGTCAGTACATATAGAAATAAAATCACCCAGTATTTTTCTTTCTGTCTGACTTATTTCAATTAGCATAATGCCCTGAAAGTATATCCATATTGTCACAAATGACAGGGTTTCTTTATTTTTATGGCTAAATTTTATACTATCTTATATCTATACATCACAGTTCCTTTATTCATTCATTAGTTGTTGGACACTTAGGTTATTCCCATGTCTTAGCTATCACAAAAAAAATTCTATATTAGCATGGGGTACAGATATCTTTTCAAATTATAAAAAAATCTTTCATTTCCTTTGGCTATATTCCCAGAAGTGAAGTTTCTGGATCATGTGGTAATTTTATTTTTAATTTTTGAGAAACCTCCATACTGTTTTCCAGACTGTCTGTATCAATTTATATCCCCACCAACAGTGTACAAAGATTCCCTTTTCTCCACATTCTCGCCGGCATTTGTCAACTCTTGCCTTTTTGATGATGGCTATTCTAACAGATGTGAGATAATGTTTCACTGTGGTTTTGATTTTCATTTCTCTAATGATTAGTGATGTTGAATGATTTATCATGTGCTTATGGCCATTTGAATATCCTCTTTGCAAAAATGTCCCTTTGGGTCCTTTGCCCATTTTTTAACTGGTTTATTTATTTATTGTACTATTGAGTTGTATGAGTTCCTTACATATTTTGGATATTAATGCTTCATCAGAATATAGTTTGAAAATATCTTCTCTTATTCTATAAGTTACCTTTTCTTTTTTCTGATTGTTTCTTTTATTGTGAGGGAGTTTTTTAGTTTGATTTAATTCCACTTTTTAAAAAAAATTTGTTGCTTATATTTTAGTGTCACATATAAAAAAAGTTCATTGCCAAAACTCATGTCAAGAAGTTTTTCACTGCCTTTTACTTTAGAAGTTTTATGTTTTCATTCCTTACACCTAACGTTTTAATTCAATTTGAGTTAATTTTTGTGAGTGGTCTAAAGTAGAGATCTAGTTTCATTCTTTTGCATATGAATGTCTGATTTTCACAGCACCATGCACTAAAGAGATTGTCTTTTTTTTTAATAGTCTCTGCTCTCTTTTTAAAATATCAGTTGACTGTTTATCCATGAGTTTATTTCTGAGTTCTCAATTCTATTTTAACGGTCTATGTGCCTGTTTTTATTACAGTGCCATATTGATTTGATTAGTATAACTTTGTAATATAGTTTGAAATCAGGAAGCGGGGTGCCT
The DNA here is from genome assembly GCA_003697995.1 of Taxidea taxus jeffersonii. NCBI lineage: Eukaryota > Metazoa > Chordata > Mammalia > Carnivora > Mustelidae > Taxidea > Taxidea taxus. The sequence continues at coordinate 84,438 of ML109042.1, forward strand.
TCAGCTTTGTTCTTCTTTTCCAATATTATTTTGGTTATTAAGGATCTTTTGTGGTTCCATACAGATTTTAGGATCCATTTTTTCTTCTTATTTAAAAAATATGTTGGAGGGGCGCCTGGGTGGCTCAGTGGGTTAAGCCTCTGCCTTTGGCTCAGGTCGTGATCTCAGGGTCGTAGGGTCAAGCCCTGCATCGGGCTCTCTGCCCAGCGGGGATCCTGCTCCCCCCCACCTCTCTGCCTGCCTCTCTGCCTTCTTGTGATCTCTGTCTGTCAAATAAATAAATAAAATCTTAAAAAATATATTTAAGAAAAATATGTTGGAAACTTGATAAGGATTACACAAAATCTATATATGGCTTTGAGTTGTATGGACATTTTAACCATGTTAATTTTTTAAATCCATGAACAAAGAATACTTTTTCTATTTATTTATCTCTTCAGTTTCTTGCATCAGTGTATTATAGTTTTTAATGTAGAGAACTTACACCTCCTTGGTTAAATTTATTCCTATTATGTTTTACTGTTTTTGATACTTCTGTAAATGGGATTTTTTCCTTTATTTCTTTTTCAGATAATTTGTTGTTAGTGTATAGAAATACTACTAATTTTTTTATGTTGATTTTGTATCCTATAAATTTACTGAATTTGTTGGTTAATTCTAACAGGGGTCTGTGTGTGTGTGTGTGTGTGTGTGTGTGTGTGTCTTATGGAGTCTTTAAGATTTCCTATACATAAAATTATATCATCTACAATAGAGACTATTTTACTTCTTCCTTTTCAATTCTGATGCATTTTATTTTATTTCTATGTTATGCTATGCTATGCTATGCTGTGTTGTTATGTTATGTTATGTTATGTTATGTTATTTCTTGCCTGACTACTCTGACTAGGTCTTCTAGCACTACACTGAATAGGAGTACTGGGAGTGGGTGCTCTTGTTCCTGGTCATATGAGAAAAGCTTTCAATCTTTTACCACAGAGTATGGTGTTAACTGTGGCCTTATCATATATGGCCTTTATTATGTTGCAGTACATCCCTAGAATACCCATAACACTTACCATATATGGCCTTTATTATGTTGCAGTACATTCCTAGTATACCCAGTTTGTTGAAAGTTTTTTATCATGAATGTTGAATTTTGTCAAATACTTTTTCTTCATATATTGACATGTTCATATGATTTTTATTTTTCATCCCATTAATGTGATATAGCTCATTGAATTATTCACATGTGTTAAACTGTCCTTGCATCTGAGGGATAAATTCCACTTGATCGTGGTGTATGATCATTTTAATGTGCAGATAAATTTGGTTTGCCACTATTTTGGTGAGAATTTTTACATTTATATTCATCAGCATATTGGCCTGTAATTTTATTTTTTATCATGTCCTTATCCGTCTTTATATGAGAGTAATGCTGGCTTTGTAAAATGTGATTGTGAGTTTTACAGTCTCTTTGATTTCTTTTTAAGAATTTGAGAAGAATTGACTAATTCTTTTTTACACATTTGGTAAAATTCACCAGTGAAGACGTCTAGTCTTGAGCCTTTTTTTGTTATGGTTGTTGGGAGGGTTTTGATTGTGATTCAGTCTAATTATTTGTTATTGGCCTGTTTAGACTTCTTATTTCTTCTTGATTTAGTCTTGGTAGATTATATGTTACTAGTCATGAATGCATTTCTTCTAGATTGTCCTGTTTGTTGGCATATAGTTATTCATGATAGTCTCTTGTAATCCTTTGTGTCTGGGTGTTATGAGTTGTAATGTCTTCTCTTTCATTTATAATTTGAAAAATTTTGGTCCTCTTCCTTGTTTTTTTTATTAGTCTCACAAAGGTTTTGTCAATTTTGTTTATCTTTTCAAATAACCAATTCTTAGTTTTGTTGATTGTTTCTGTTGTTTCCCTGAACTCTAGGTCATGTATTTCTGCTCTAATCTTTATTATTTTCTTCCTTCTACTAACTTTGGCTTAGTTTATTCTTTTTTTTTTTTTTTTTTTGGTTCTTTTTGACATAAAGTTAGTTTTTTTTAATTTGAAATCTATTTTTTTTTTTAAGATTTTATTTATTTATTTGACAGGGATCACAAGTAGACAGAGAGGCAGGCAGAGAGAGAGGGAGGAAGCAGGCTCCCGGCTGAGCAGACAGCCGGATGTGGGGCTTGATCCCAGGACCCCGAGATCATGACCTGAGCTGAAGGCAGAGGCTTAACCCACTGAGCCACCCAGGCGCCCCTGAAATCTATTTTTTGATATATGTGTTTATAGCCATATATTTATCTCTTAGAACTACTTTTGTTGCATCCCATATGTTTTGTTTAGTTGTGTTTCCATTTTCATTGCGTCAAGGCACATTATTTTTCTCTTAAGTTTTTTCTTTGTTTCACTGGCTGTTCAAGAGTGTATTGTTGGGGCACCTGGGTGGCTCAGTGGGTTAAAGCCTCTGCCTCAGCTCAGGTCATGATCTCAGGGTCCTGGGATCGAGCCCATATCAGGGTCTCTGCTCTGTGGGGAGCCTTCTTCCCCCTCTCTCTCTGCCTGCCTCTTTGCCTACTTGTGATCTCTGTCTGTCAAGTAAATAAATAAAATCTTTTTTTTTAAAGTGCATTGTTAATTAATTTCTGTGTATTTGTAAATTTTCCAGTTTTTCTCTTATTCTTGATTCTAGTTTATTTTTTCCATTATAGTCATAAAAGTTACTTGCAATAATTTCAATCTTCATAAACTTACTTATTTTGTGACCAAATGCATGATATATCCTAGGAAATGTTCCATGTGCCCTTGAAAGGAATGTGTATTCTGCTGTTGTTTGATGGAATATTCTGTTTATATCTCTTAGGTCTGCTTGGTCTCTAGTGTTGTTCAAATCCATTCTTTCCTTGTTGCTCTCTGTCTAGATATCTATCCATTGTTGAGAATGAGATATTAAAGTCCCTAACAATTATTTTATTGCTGTTTATTTCTCCATTTAGTTTTTAGTATATATTTGCATTATATATTGAGGTGATCTGATATTGGGTACACAAATGTTTATGATTGTTATGTCTTCTTGATGGATTGGCTACTTTATTATTTTATAATAACCTTCTTTGTCCCTTTTGATCATTTTTAGCTTAAAGTATATTTTGCCTGATGTAAGTATAGCTACTCCTGCTCTCTTTTGTTTACCATTTGCTTGAAATATTTTTTTTCTATCCCATCACTTTCAGCTATGTTTATCCTTAAAATTGAGGTCTTTTATAGGTAGGATGTTGTTAGATCATTTTTTATGTACATTCAGCTACTTTATATCTTTTAGTTGGTGAACTTAATGCATTTGCATTTAAGGTAATTATTGTTAAAATGTTAGGTAAAGACTTACTAATGCCACTGTTTTCTGACATTGTTCATTGCTTTCTGACTATTTTGCAGATCAATTGTTCTTGCTTATTTTGCTGTCTTTTGTGATTTGAATTTTTTTCTGGTGGTGGTATATTTTGACTTATTTTTTAGAATCTTTTGTATATCTACTACAGGTTTTTCCTTTGGTTATCCCTGATTTCCCCTAAGGCTTACATAAGATATCTTGTTTATTCAACACCATACTTTTAAGCACATAATATCTTAACTTTAATAAGATTTGTAAAATTTACACTTTTACTCTCCTCACATTTCAGGTTATTAATGTTACAACTTACATTTTTACATTGTGTATCCAAAAATAAATTATTGTAGTTAAGGTTATTTTTAATTGGTTTATTTTTTAACTTTTAAATTGTAGTTGCAAGTGAATTATGCACCACTCCTTTTATAATATGATAAAGTATATTTATAATTACCAGTGAGTTTTACACCTACACTTATTTGTTAATTAGCATTATTTTATTTCCACTTGAAGAACTCCCTTTAGTGTTTCTTATAAAGTAGGTCTAGTGATCATCTAGTGATGATGTATTCTCTCAACTTTTGCTTATTCAAGAAAATCTTTATTTCTTCTTCATCTCTGAAAGACCACTTTGTCAGGTATAGTGTTGTTAATTGACAGGTTTTTTTCTTCAGTATTTTAAACACATTACCCCATTCTCTCCTGGACTGAAAAATGCCTCTTGAGAAATCCACCTGTAGTCCACTTGTTTGTGACATGTCACTTTTCTCTTGCTGCTTCCAAAATTCTCTCTTTTTGACTTTTGAGTTTAATTATATTATGTCTCCATGTATCCCTTTGTTGGTTCAACCTGTTTGGGATCTTTTGGACCTCATGAATCTGGATATCAATCTATCACCCAAAATTGGGAAGTTTTCAACCATTATTGCCTGAAGTATACTTTCTGGCCATATCTTTTACTCTTCTTCTGGGATTCCTATACTTCAAATATTGTTTCTCTTGATGGTGTCCCATAAGTTCTGTAGGCTTTCTTCACACTTTTTTGGGGGGAGGGGGTCCTCTGTTTTATTGATTTCACATGCTCTATCTCTGTTTCACTGATTCTTACTTCTGCTTGTTGATCTGCTATTGAAGCTTTCTATTGAATTCTTTTTTTTTTTCAGTTATTGAATTCTTCATCTCTAGGATTTCTGTGTTTTTTTCTAATTGATGGTTTCTATTTCTTCATTAAACTTCACATTTTATTCATTCATTGTTTTCTAATTTCATTTAGTTATCTATCTGTGTTCTCATAGTTCACTAAACTACATTAAGAGAACTATTTTGGATTCTTTACTAGATAGTTCGTAGATCTTCATTTCTTTAAGATCAGTTATGCTTTATTAGTTTCCTTTGGTGGTGTCATGTTTACTTGATTTTTTGTGACCTTTGATTCCTTATATTGGTATCTATGCATTTGAGTAAGGGGTCTCCTCTTCCATATTTTACATGTTTGCATTGCCAGAGAAAGCCCTTCACTAGTCAGATCAGCTTGGTGTTCTGGAAAGGTCAGCTGATAGATTCTTTGGGCTGGTAAGACCTGCTTTGGGATCTATTTTTGGGTGAGGCCATTCTCTGGGCTCTGAGGTCATGGAGAAATACAGTTGGTTGGGAATAATTAGATAGGACTACTGTCTTCATTTCCTTTCCAAGTGTGGCTCTAGAATATGCTCTGTGGTTGTCTGGATTTCCTGGTCAGATATCCTAGTTGAGTGAGACTGAGTACCATACTCAATAATAGACAGGGATATAAATTAGCTTTTCAGCCTGTGAGGGGCAGCAGAACAGATTCCAAGGCCAGAACAGCTCATTGTTTGGAGACCTTCATCAGGCAGAACTATGCATTGAGTTCCGTGGTCATCTGGAGCTACCAGGTTTGCTCTGCAGGTGGCTGTCTGTGGCTGCAGTCTCAAATCAAATGCTACTGTGTGGGTGCTGTAGGATGGGCTAGACAGTTTTCTAGGCATTTGATTAGGTTTCTTAGTCAGGACTGAAGGCCTAATTCAGGAGTGGACAGGGCTACAAATTTCTAGTCTTGGTGGAGCTACAGAATAGAACCCAAGGCCAGCAAAGTCACTATTTGGGGGAACAAATCAAGTAGAACAGCACATCAAACTCCCTGACCAGATGGCGCTGTCAGCCTAACCATAGACAGGCAGAGTTTTTTTGTGGCCCAGCTCTGTACTTGAGTATTGCTGGGTTATCTGGCTTCTCAGGTTCCCTGCTCAGGTTTCCTTTTAGGGCAGGGTTGTGGACTACACTGAACAGTAGGCAGGACCATGAATTATCTACCATGCCTTGGTGAGGTGGTGGAATAGGCTCTTTATTTGAGGTCCAAAATTAGACAGAACTATGCACCAGACTCCTTGTTGGCATGGCTTACAAAGGGGCATAGCTGTTAGCTGGGCTTTCTGCTCAGTGCTGCTGAACTACATAGCTCCTTGGGTGTTCTAGTCAGATTTCCTTGTTAGGTGGGACTGGGAACTACACTCAATAGTAGGCACAGTTATAAATTAATCCCACTACTCAGGGTGAGTGACAGAACAGGTTCCAAGGCCAGCAAGACTCACTGTTAGTGTCTCAAATCAGGCAGAACTGTGTGTCGAGTTCTCTAGCAAGATGGCACCACTGTCTTATCTGTACAGATGTGCAAAGCCAATTATTGGGATTTCTACTTAGGTATTATAGCATGTGGAAATTTAGTATGCCAGGATCCAAGCACTGGTTACCCATCTTCTACATCAAATTATGATTTTCAGTGGTCAAGCCCCAGTGATTCCCTTTGCAATCTCTGTGAGGAAAGACTCAGGTTGGCCTCTTAGGAGGTAACCCATAATGCTGGGGAAACTGGATATTTACTTTTGAGTTCTTTGCCCACTAAAGAGACCACAGGCCCAGTGGTTCCTCTTTGTGTGGTGCTTTGCTGGCCTGGGGGGAGGGGTATTCTTGTATAGTTGCTCCTCTTACCCTTCTAATGTGGTCTTTCTTGGTCTGTGGTCCAGGGGGTCCTTCTGCCTCACCTCTGTGTTCTAGGATTTTCACAGTGTTGTCTTGTCTATGTACACTTGCTAGTTGGTCTTCTTGTGAAGGAGACTGAAGTTGGGATTGATCTATGTCATCATCTTGATATCACTCCAGAATTTGCAGAATTTTAGTGGGATTGTACAAGTGTTAAATGCTCTTTCTGAGGTTTTCTTCCTTGAATTTTCCCCATGGCTTCCTAGAGTGTTTAATAGTAGTAATATAATTTAGATTAATGATTTATTGATTTCAATCTGTTGATTATATCTGCTTGTAGCTGGAATGAAAGAGCATTCTTTTCTTGGTATGGTTTCAGAGGGTATCTTGGCCATTTTTTACAAGGTATTAGACATCTGACATATCCTTCATGGATCACCTCACATTTATTTAATGGACTATGACTGAATTAAAACATAGCTGCTGCCAACTATCCAAAATTTACATCAGTATGTAAGACTACCTGCCCCCCCCCCCCCCGCCCCGGCCAGTGGCACTTGTCAGACTTCATGTTACACCACTAAAATAACTTTAACTCACAATGCTCATCAAAAATAAAGACCTACCTTCTTGGGCTCGGGATTCTTTTCACAGCTCAGAAGTTGAAGTCAACTAAAGCAGGTCTCCCTACATCTTCCCTGTTGAAATATATCACTGTGGGTGGTCTCTTTTTGAGCTACAAGGCACCTGCTTCAAGGATCTCCTCTACATCTATTGATATTGATTACAGGTTTAAGCCTGAATGTAAGATGTTTTTGTTGTCATTGCCACTTATCTGATTTTAACTAATTAACTCAGCAGTAGAGATAACTTTTTTAAGTTTAATGTTATTGCAGAGCACCTTGAGATACCACAGCATGACAAGATGACATAAAAGTTAGAGTGTATATGCTTCCACCTTCTCTTAGAGGTAGGCACCCTGGAGGTTTAGACAAATGCATTGGTTGTTGAAATGGAAACTTGATACTAAGAGTCATGGGGAGAAGAAAGACTGAATTCTAATTTGATGTTTCCAGTTTGTTAGAAATATAAAAAAATGGAGGACTCATTTATAATTTCCATGGATCCTTGCAATCATATAGAAAGTACTAAAATGAGAAACAAATTCCTGGGACAAGTGTTTAATGATATTAGTACTCCTTTTTTATTTCATCTATTAATACATAAACTATGATATACTATTTTAAGCTAATGTTTAAGATGAACATTTTTTAAAATGTCTTTTTGCATAAATTATTTTTACATTTCTAATAACTTATTATTATTCAATGTAACAAAACAATTCTAAAAATTGAATAAAGTTATCTGTATATATAGAAGTCAGAAATAATTAGTGTTGGTATCAAACTCACATATCCTTTTTTTTAAAAGATTTTATTTATTTATTTGATAGAGATATCACAAGTAGGCAGAGAGGTAGGCAGAGAGAGAGGAAGGGAAGCAGGCTCCCCACTGGACAGAGAGCCAGATGCAGGGCTTGATCCCAGGACCCTGAGATCATGACCTGAGCCAAAGGCAGAGGCTTAACCCACTGAGCCACCCAGGTGCCCCTCATATATCCCTTTAAAAAATGCTGCTTATATGGATTACTTTAAAATTAAAATTGTGTATTTTTTTGCAACAAGTGAATAATTTTTTAACAAATATTATACCTATTAAAACTGCACTATTCCATGTCTTAGTTGGACAGGGGAGGTACAGCTTAAAGCGTAAATGAAGTTAAAGCAAATATGTATTACATGTTTCTCTAGTTTAAAACTGAGGTAGAATATGTATCTAAACAGTTAAGTATGGCATATTGATAGCAAATGGAATTTGTTTCACATTGTGGTATACTTAGTAGGGATTTAGGATTTCAAATATAGCTGTATATTTATAAGAACTTTATTAAAATAAGATGTCCTGTTATATTATAGGGGAAGTATATTACATGTAAATATATAACAATTTTTTTACTTCTTGTATGCATATAAAATCAAATAAAACAGTCAGTTCATTTACTTTTTTTTTTTAGTGAAAACTCTATTTTAAGGTTTTTTTTTATTTTATTTTTATTTAAACATATAATGTAACCCCCCCACCCTCTCCCAACCCTCCTACCCCCCACCCCCCTCAGTTTGTTTTATGACATTAAGAGTCTCTTTTGGTTTGTCTCCCTCCTGATCCCATCTTGTTTCATTTTTACTTTTCCTACCCCCTTAACCCCCACCCCCATTGCATATCCACTTCCTCATATCAGGGAGATCATATGATAGTTGTCTTTCTCCGATTGACTTATTTCACTAAGTATAATACCCTCTAGTTCCATCCATGTCGTTGCAAATGCTAAGATTTCATTTCTTTTGATGGCCGCATAGTATTCCATTGTATATATATACCACCTCTTCTTTATCCAGTCATCTGTTGATGGACATCTAGGTTCTTTCCATAACTTGGCTATTGTGGACATTGCTGCTATAAACATTCGGGGGCACGTGCCCCTTCAGATCACTACATTTGTATCTTTAGGGTAGATACCCAGTAGTACAATTGCTGGGTCATAAGGTAGCTCTATTTTCAATTTTTTGAGGAACCTCCATGCTGTTTTCCAAAGTGGTTGCACCAGCTTGCATTCCCACCAACAGTGTAGGAGGGTTCCCCTTTCTCCACATCCTCGCCAGCATCTATCGTTTCCTGACTTGTTAATTTTAGTCATTCTGACTGGTGTGAGGTGGTATCTCATTGTGCTTTTGATTTGTATTTTCCTGATGCCCAGTGATGTGGAGCACTTTTTCATGTGTCTGTTGGCCATCTGGATGTCTTCTTTGCAGGAATGTCTGTTCATGTCCTCTGCCCATTTCTTGATTGGATTCTTTGTTCTTTGGGTGTTGAGTTTGCTAAGCTCTTTATAGATTTTGGATACTAGCCCTTTATCTGATATGTCGTTTGCAAATATCTTCTCCCACTCTGTCAGTTGTCTTTTGGTTTTGTTGACTGTTTCCTTTGCTGTGCAAAAGCTTTTGATCTTGATGAAGTCCCAATAGTTCATTTTTTCCCTTGCTTCCCTTGCCTTTGGCATTGTTCCTAGGAAGAAGTTGCTGCGGCTGAGGTCGAAGAGGTTGCTGCCTGTGTTCTCCTCAAGGATTTTGTTGGATTCCTTTCTCAAGTTGAGGTCCTTCATCCATTTTTAGTCTATTTTCGTGTGTGGTGTAAGGAAATGGTCCAATTTCATTTTTCTGCATATGGCTGTCCAATTTTCCCAACACCATTTGTTGAAGAGGCTGTCTTTTTTCCATTGGATATTCTTTCCTGCTTTGTCAAAGATTAGTTGACCATAGAGTTGAGGGTCTATTTCTGGGCTCTCTATTCTGTTCCATTGATCTATGTGTCTGTTTTTGTGCCAGTACCATACTGTCTTGATGATGACAGCTTTGTAATAGTCATTTACTTTTCTTATGTCTACAGGAGAAAAGTTTAAAAAAATTTAGAGTTTAAGGGAAAGTTGTATCTGAAGTACTCAATGATGAGACAATAAGCCATTTACCTATTGATTCATTTATTTATTTATTCATGTAACATACTTAATATGTGCTAAGTATGTCTACCATGTTAAATATATTATCATAGGCTTTTTGATACAGATAAACCCCTGTCCTAAAAGAACTTAGAATAAAGGGGGGAAATATTAAACTTTTAATTAAATGAAGTTATCAATAAATACACATCGTAAAGATCTAGAGAAAGAAACAATCAAATTATATGAAGGAGACTAAATTTAAAAAGTGGCTTGATAGAGAATAATGTGTGATGATTATTCAGGGTTGCCACATATATGCATGTCTAGAAGATGATACTTAATTTGAACTTTGAAGATTGAGAAGAGCCAGTCACAGCGGGAAAGGTGAAGGAAAAAGCAGTGGCAAAGTTCTGAGCATGGAAGAGGCTCACATGTGTGAGGAACATAAAGAAACCCAGTGGAGCTGGGGTATAGCAAGTAAGGGAAAGATTGGCACAAGGTAAATCTATAGGTATAAGTAAGAAATCATATTGAGTACAGAATTCTAGATCTAGGAAAGTATTTGAGGGCTGCCCATATACTTAATGAATAGACACCGAAGTTTTTAAGGCTCAAATAAAGTTTGTTTGCTGAAAGAAAAGAAATGATGCTGAGAGGAAATTAAGATGAGTTTTATAAATGAATGAATGAATAAACAATAAGCCAACCAGTCAATCAGTTTCTGCTATTGATAAAGAATGAATAATATCCTGCAAGGACAGAAGTAGGCCAGTCAGGAAATAAAGTATGGAGACTAGTTAAGAGATTATTATGATTACTGTAATAGTCCTAATAGATGATAACTTGAATGCGGATGATGAAAGTTTAAATACACAAAAGTGAACAGATTTTACATTGGGTCATCATCTTCAGGAAATTCAAAATCTGAAAGAAGAGTGTGATTACCTTTTTTTCTACTCTATGTAATTTAAATTGAAAATCTAAAAAGGCTTCAGTATGTAAGAGATATCCAGACACAAGGAGGAATTAAGAAACCTTAAGAAAAACTGTAATTACAGTTTGGAGTAGAGCATAATGTTGAACATAGAAAAGAAATAACAGGACACATGAAGGAAATGCTTAATTATAAGAGACTATGCAGATTAATGGAAGATATGAAGGCATTTTGAGAAAATGGAATTGATTAGGGACTTGTCAAGTGGGTATATTTTCTTAGTTTGTGGCTTGAGAAATGGAAAGTTGTAGTTTTGATATTAAAGAAGAATAGTACCCAGAATACTCAAAACTCTGTAAGTAAAATGTAGACATAAAGTAAGGTAGAACAGATGTGAAATCTGAGAGTATAGAACTAATTAAAAAGCAATTGGTATTTAAGCTAGCTGGAGGATAGTTTAAGAAAAGGAGGGATGAGTGTAGTTGTTCAAGTGGATATTTTAAACATGGTATATATGTTGGCAGTGAGTATCACTAGAAGAATGTCTAAGATAACATTTTTAAGACCTTTTTTTAGAGCAGTTTCAGCTCATAGAAAAGTTGAGAGGAAGATAATAAGGTTTATCATATTACCCCATACTCAACACATTTAATCACCTCCCCTTTTAATCACCTCCCCATTGTTAACATCCACCACCAGAATTTTAAAAATGATCTACCTACATGACACATTATATTCACTCAAAGTTCATAGTTTAGGTTAGGATTCACTCTTGGTGTTATACATTCTAGGGGTTTGGATAATGTATGAGGGCATTTGTCCATCATTATAGTGCTCTACAGAATATTTTCACTTCCTTAAAATTCTCTGTGCTCCACATATTCATCCCCAGCCTCCAGCCACTGGCAACCACTGACTTTTTATTGTCTCCATAATTTTGCCTTTTCCAAATTGCTACATAGTTAGAATTATATAGTATGTAGTCTTTTCATATTGCCTCCTTTTACTTAGTAATATGCATCTAAGTTTCCCCCATGTCTTTTCCTGGCTTGAAATCTCATTTCTTTTTGGAACTGAATAATAATGTTCCATGATCTGGATGTGCCACAGATTATTTATCCATTCACCTACTGAAGGACATTTTGGTTTCTTCCATGTTTTGGCAATTATGAATAGAGTTACTGTAAATATCTATTAGCAGGTTTTTATGTAGACATGAGTTTTTAACTCCTTTTGCTAAATACCAAGGGGCACAATTGCTAGATGATACAATAGAGTATGTTTACTTTTGTTCCAAGGTAATATTTTGTGGAGAACCAACCAAAGAAAACAATAGATTATTAAGGTGGGTGAAATCAAGATTTAAATGTGACATCCAAACCTAAATCAGGATAGCTGTGCCTCTGTTTTGCAATTTGGACTGGTAGGAATGTCTTTTGCTTCCTAATTTGATTTCTCTAGAATTAAACATCCATGATTTTAGAGACATTTAGAGTTTTACCTGGATATATGTGTTAATCTGTTGCTTATGGAATTAAAACTTCATGAATGCAATCATCACTTCCCCAACAACTTTCTGAATAATAAGAATTTTTATATGAACAAGTTAGAATGTGATTTCAGTGTATGTATAAGACTGTTGGACTTTTTATTGAAAATCTTCATTTTCAACATTTAAGAAAAAGCTATGTCAATTAGTGTTTTACCATATTTAAATTTACTCTGCTTAATTAAATTACAGCGAAAGTTCCTTTAAAAGAGTTACTTAAATACTATGATGTATATTTGTATTCATGAAAAATGCATTCTAAAAGTCAATGGTTGATTTATTTTCCACTCTTTCAAAACTAAGAAAGCTACCAAGGAGCTTGGTCACTCTTGGAGCTTGTCACTCTGAAGGAGAAAAATAAATAAATAAATTGTCAGTGATTCGGCAATATTTGTGGGAAATTTTTCCCATAACGTTAGGAAAATTCTTGGAGATACTCATGCAATAATAGCTATAAAATCATTTACTATCAGTAGGATGTGAAGAGGCCAATTCTATATAATGACTTTTCAGTGGTTGAAAAGCCAAGTAAGTGATTATGCCCAAAGTAGTCAATTTAACTTGAACACTCAAAAGATGATGAAAAACAGTCCACTCATATTGATCATCCTCATGAATGAATTTACTATTAGCACCTAACCATTTTTATCTATCATTTGCTGAATGCTCACAAAATACCTAATACAAGACAACTCGAAAGCAGATTCACTTCAAAGATATTAAGAAACTTTAAATGAAGACCTGATGAATGGGTAGACTTAGCTAGATAAAAAGGAGTTATGAGAGTTTTCTTTCTTTTTTATTTTTAAATCAAATAGAATACTCCATAAGGGCCCTAAAGCAAGAATGTAGTATATTAGAGATATGGAGGGAAATGAAGTTTGGCTAACGTATAGATTGAGATGTGAGAAAGCAATATTTTATGAGAAGTTAAGGCAAAAGAGTTACAGCATGTATTAGTTTCCTTTTGCTGCATAACATATACAAATTTAGTGGCTTGAAACCACCCCCATTTATTATCTCACAGTTTCCATGGATCAGTAAATCCAGGGACAGCTTAACTAGGCCATCTGCTTGGGATCTTCCCAGGCTGAAATTAAAGCACAACCAGGGCCATGCTATCACTAGAGGTTCTTCCAAGCTCATCCTCTTTGTTGGCAGAAATCACTTTCTTAGGATTGTAAGAGTGAGGTCCCAATTTTTTTTTAAATTTTATTTATTTATTTATTTATTTATTTTCCTGACTGTATGCTAGAGATTTCTGTCAGCCTTAGAAGCCACCCATAGTTCCTAGCCATGTGGCACTCTCACAACTTGGGAGCTTACTTCTTCAAAACCAGCAGGAAAATCTCTCTCTACTCAACACCTGGAGTCTTACATAACATAATGCAATCAATGCAGTTACTAATCTATTGCCTTTCCCATATAATGTAGCCTCATCAGGGAGCTACCATCCTATAATATTCACAAGATCTGTCCACATTCAAGGGGATTGTATTTTACAAGCCTGTACACTGTGCAGTGGGAGACTTGAGGTCCATTTTAGAATTCTGGCTACCACAAATTACCAGAAATGTTTAAGCAGTTTGAAATTCGTGAATAAAACTGAAAGTGATTACAGATGCTCAACCAATGGGGTGATATTTTCATATTTATTTGGAAATATCCCTTTAACTGTTATGCATAAAATTGTTTGGACTGCAACAAGACAAAGGAGTGAAACCATATTACAATTGTAAGATGATGATGGTGAGGCTCAGGCTAGGGTGATACTAGACAAAAGAAAGAAAATCATATGGATTTGAGAAGTAGTTATTTGTAAAATAGGAGAAGAAAGCCACTTACTGGTTTGAGAAAACAAAATAAGGGAAAATTAAGGGCCAAAGATGTGCCCAGCTTTCTGACTTGGGTGTGGGGATACTGGAAGACAACAGAAGAATAGAGAGAGGTATGATGAGTAAAAGTTTTTAAAAAAATAATAATATTTGTTTATTTTTATTGAAATTCACATTCTGTGTAAGTATTGGACTATTCTGAACAATTTGGCTGTTTAGAAGTTGTTTGCTTCCCACCCCCCACCCCTGCCCCTTAGGGAAATTGGCTTCAGGGTATAATACCATAGACATCTAGTGTTCTTGCCTAGGATTTTTTTAATAAACGTGTCTCAATTTGTTGCATGCCTTTAGTCAATTTTCAGTGTCTTGAAATAGTTGTTTTTGGCAATCTGTCCAATTTTAGTGTTGCTTTGTTTTTTTAAAGATTTTATTTATTTATTTGAGAGACAGAGATCACAAGTAGGCAGAGAGGCAGGCAGAGAGAGGGAGCAGCCTCCCTGCTGAGCAGAGAGCCTGAGGCTGATGGGGGGCTTGATCCCAGGACTCTGGTATCATGACCTGAACTGAAGGCAGAGGCTTTAACCTACTGAGCCACCCAGGCGCCCCTAGTGTTGCTTTTTATAAGAAAATCTGTTGAGCTTCACACTTCATTCCTGAAATTGATGAAATGGTTTTTAGAATGACTTTGAAGGATTGTTTTAACTCAGCATCCAAATCTATTGAAATAGATACTGAAGTCTGGTGTTTAGGGTTGGTTTAGATGTTAAGTTAATACTCTAAAAATTAAGATGAGTGGGCTTAACTAAGTAAAAATCACAAGAAACATTAATATTTATCATTGAATTAAAAAAGAGAAGTCTATAAGAACAATTGTAAGCAAGTAGTCAGATCATTAGAGAAGAATCAGAAGTGGGCATTTTTCAAGTAACCAAGAGAAAATTTAGTTTTCTATTCTCAGTATTGATTAATATTAATATTGCACAGTTGTATCAATCTGTGAAAGACTGAAACAATATATTAAAATTATTGTAGAACCTACTGTTGTGGGGGGTGTATAGGAGGGTGTAAGAAGGGACATAAAACATTATCAGCACATCATAAAACTTGACTATGAAAAGAGAAGAGAGCTATTGGTAGAAAGGCATGTAGGACATATTATTAGTTTATTTTTCAGAGGGGAGAGGAGGTAACATCAATCGTGTTGGGGGAAAAAAGGCAAACAAAAATAATAGAGAATTGGGATTAATGACACAAAAGAAGTTTTAACTTCCTTTTTTTCTAGCTGAAAACACTGTTGAACTCTCCTTCTTGTTCCTATTACTTATTCAGATAAACAAACGGCTTTATACTTTACAGAGCTGATCAAACCCCAAAACAAGTGATCCAGTTGATTTCCATGGTTTAGTAGCACTTGCTCCATAACCTATCTCCTTTGTTTCCTATATTTTTTTTTCTTTATTTTTCCCACCTCCCACTTCTTGTTTGGTGAATGATGCTAACGCTTAAGAAAAAACACACAATACTGTCTTGATGATGACAGCTTTGTAATAGAGCTTGAAGTCTGGAATTGTGATGCCACCAACTTTGGCTTTCTTTTTCAATATTCCTTTGGCTATTTGAGGTCTTTTCTGGTTCCATAAAAATTTTAGGATTATTTGTTCCATTTCTTTGAAAAATTTGGATGGGATTTTGATAGGGATTGCATTAAATGGGTGGATAGCTTTAGGTAGCATAGACATTTTCACAATATTTATTCTTCCAATCCATGAGCATGGAACATTTTTCCATTTCTTTGTGTCTTCCTCAATTTCTTTCATGAGTTCTTCATAGTTTTCTGAGTAGAGATTCTTTGCCTCTTTGGTTAGGTTTATTCCTAGGTATCTTATGGTTTTGGGTGTAATTGTAAATGGGATTGACTCCTTAATTTCTCTTTCTTCTGTCAGGTGTATAATTTAGTGATTCATCACTTACATATAACACCAGTGCTCATCACAAGTGTCTTCTTTAATATTAATCACCCATTTATCCCATCACCTTGCCCACCTCCCCTCCAACAACCCTCTGTTCTCTAGAGTTAAGAGTCTGGTTTGCCTCCCTCTCTGTCTCTCTCCTTTTTTCTTTGCTCTATGTTCATCCATTTTGTTTCTTAAATTCCACATGTGAGTAAGATCAAATGGTATTTGTCTTTCTCTGAATGACTTATTTTGCTAAGCATGGTACACTGTAGCTCCAATCGCCTCATTGCAAATGGCAAGGCTTCATTCTTTCTGATGGCTGAGTAATATTCCATTATATGTATGTGAGATATATCTATATCTATATCTATCTATATCTATATCTATATCTATACATACAGATATAAAAATATCTCACATCTTCTTTATCTATTCATCAGTCAGTGGGTCTATGGGATCTTTCCACAATTTGGCTATTGTTGATAATGTGATAATGCTGCTGTAAACATGAGGGTACAAGTCTCCCTTCAAATAATTATTTTTGTATCCTTTGGGTATACACTCATCTTGCTTTTTAGAGTACTAAACTTGACATCTAGACCAAATACCTAGTAGGGCAATTGCTGAATTAAGGGGTATTTTTCTTTTAATATTTTGAAGAACTTTCATACTGCATGAGTGAGTGCATGAGTTTGCATTCCTGCCAACAGTGTAAGAGGGTTCCCTTTCTCTGCATCCTTGCCAAAATCTGTTGATTCCTGTGTTATTAATTTTAGCCATTTTAACATGTGTGAGGTAGTCTCTTGTAGTTTTGTTTTATTTTGTTTTGTTTTTAGAGAGGGAGAGAGAGGCAGGGGGAGAGGGAATGGAGTAGAGAGAATCCCAAGCAGGCTTCACACCCAGTACAGAGCCCTACGTGGGTCTCAGTCTCATAATCCTGATACAAAACCTGGCCAAAAATCAAGAGTCAGATGCTTAATCAGATGAGCCACCCAGCACTCTTCATTGTAATTTTGATCTGTATTTCGCTGATGATGAATGATGTTAAGCATCTTTTCATGTATTTGTTAGCCATCTGTATGTCTTCTTTGGAAAATTGTCTCTTGATGTCTTCTACACATTTTTAAACTGGATTATTTGGCTTTTGAGTGTTGAGTTTCATAAATTCTTTATTTATTTTGGATATGAACCCTTTGTCAGACATATCATTTGAAAATATCTTTTCTAATTCTGAAGGTTGCCTTTTGGTTCTATTGTTTCCTTCACTGAAGATTCTTATCATTTGATGAAGTCCCAATAGTTTATTTTTGTCTTTGTTTCCCTTTCCTCAGGAGATGTACCTAGTAAGAAATGCTACACCCAATGTCAGAGAGGTTACTGCCTTGTTCTCCTCTAGGATTTTGATGGTTTCCTGTCTCAAATCTAGGTTTTTAGCTAATTTTTAATTTATGTTTGTGTATGGTGTAAGAAAGAGGATTAATTTCATTCTTCTGCATGTTGCTGTCCAGTTTTCCCAATCCCGTTTGGAGAGACTGTCTTTTTTCCATCAATATTCTTTCCTGTTTGGTTGAAGATTAGCTGACCATATACTTGTGGGTTTTGGTTTCTGGGTTTTCTATTCTGTTTGATTGATGTATGTTCTGTTGTTCTATATATCTATTTTGTGCCTGTACCATCCTGTCTTGATCACTACAGCTTTGAAATAAAACTAGAAGTCTGGAATTGTGATGTATCCAGCTTTTCTTTTCTTTTTCAGGGTTGCCTGGGCTATTCAGAGTCTTTTGTGGTTCCATACAAATTTTAAGATTGTTTGTTCTAGCTCTGTGAAAAATGCTGGTTGTATTTTGATAGCGATTGCATTAAATCTGTGTAGACTGCTTTGGATAATATGGACATTTTTAACAATATTTGTTCTTCTAATCCACAGATTTCTTTATTTCATCTTCAGCTGCTTTCATAAGTGTGTTATAAGTTTCAGAGAACAGATACTTTACCTCTCTGGTTAGGTTTATTACTAGGTATCTTACAGTTTTTGGTACAATAGTAAATGGAATTGATTCCTTGATTTGTCTTTCTGCTGCTTCATTATTGGTGTTTAGAAATGCAACAAATTTCTCTACATTTTGTATCCTGCAGCTTTACTGAATTCATATATCAGTTCTAGCAATTTTTTGATGGAGTCTTTCAGGTGTTCCGCCTAGAGTATAATGTCATCTGCAAATAGTGAAAGTTTGACTTCTTTCTTGCTGATTTAGATGTTCTATAGTTATGTTGTCTGATTGCTAAGGCTAAGACTTCAAGTACTGTGTTAAATAATATTGGTGACAAGGGGCATCCCTTTCTTGTTCCTGACCATATAGGAAAAGTTTACAGTTTTTCACCAATGAGCATGATATTTGCTGTGAGTCTTTCATATATGGGCTTTATGATGTTGAAGTATGTTCCATCTATACCTACTTTGTTGAAGGTTTTTATCAAGAATGGATGCTGCATTTTGTCGAATGCTTTTTCTTCATCTATTGAGAGGATATTATGTCTCTTGTCTTTTCTTGTATTAATGTGGTGTATAACCTCAATTGATTTGCAAATCCTGAAACCACCCTTGCAACCCAGGAATAAATCCCACTTGATCTTGGTGAATGATTCTTTCAGTCTACTGTTGGCTATGATTTTCTCGTATTTTGTTGAGAATTTTTGCATCCATGTTTATCAGGGATATTGGCCTGTCATTCTCTTTTTCAGTAGTCTTTGTCTGGTTTTGGAATCAGAGTCATCCTGGCCTTATAAAATGAGTTTGTAAGTTTTCATTCCATTTCCATTTTGTGGAATAGTTTGAGAAGAATAGGAATTAACTCTTCTTTAAATGTTTGCTAGAATTCCCCTGTGAAACCATCTGTCCTGGACTTTTGCTTGCTGGGACTTTTTGATTACTGATTCAGTTTCATTGCTAGTAATTGGTCTGCTCAAATTTTCTGTCTTTTCCTGATTCGGTTTTGGGAGGTTACATGCCTCTAAGAATTTATCCATTTCTTATAGGTTATCAAGCTTGTTGGCATATAATTTTTCATAATATTCTCTTTTATTTCTTTGTATTTCTGTGGTGTTGGTTGTTATTTTTCCTCTTTTCATTTATGATTTTAGTTATATGTGTCCTCCAAATATGATAAAATTTTAACAAAGGTTAAATATAGATGATGGGTTTATTGGGGATTATTAAATTGTTTTTTTTTCAACCTTTCTACAAATATAACTTTTTATACAAAAATTTTGAAAAAATAGTTTTTAACCTACTTATATTTTAACATTATCCAACTGGGAGAAGGACTACAGAATCATTAATTATTGAGTGAATAATAATGATGAGTTTCTACTTTTGATAGGTAACCTTGGTAATAACAGTTTACTATAATTATAAACAACTAACACTGATTCAAATCATTACTGAGAAATTTTGCAGTGTGTTAGTTAATGTGGGGAAAAAGCAAACCCTACTTTCTCAAAGATTACGTGCTAGAGGTTACATATACAGTAACAATGTAGCCTTTCAAATGCTACTACTAATTTATTTTCTTTCTTTGTCTGGAGCCAAAATATACATCTAAGCTGTCACTTTTTCTTTTCTTCTCTTTTTTTTATACTATTTAAAGTATATATTTTTTTCAGTATCATATAGAGTTGTTTGGATCAGACTACATTAATTTCAACCTCACCACTGAGTGAAGATTTCTTTCAAGATAATTTTATTTTTATTTTACTGTAGTAAGCATACTTAATATGAAATCTACTCTCTTAACATTTTTAAGTATAACATACAGTATTGTTGATTTTAGGCACAATGTTGTACAGCAGATTTCAGGACTTACTCATCTTGCAGAACTGTATATTTATAGTTATTGATTAACAATTCCCTTTTTACCCCTTCTCTTAACCACTGCTAAACACTGTTCTACTCTCTGCTTCTAAGAATTTGGTTAATTAATTAACTAATTAATTAATGTATTTATTTATTGAATTTGGTTATTTTAAATGGCTTATTTAAGTGGAATCATGTAGTATTTATTCTGTGACTGGTTTATATCTCTTAGCATAAGGTCATCAAATTTCATCCATGTTGTTGCACATTTAAGCATTTCTTCCTTTTTAAAGGTTGCATACTATCCCATTGCATGTAATACTTTATTTTCTTTATCTATTCATTGATCCATGAATGCATAGGTTGTTTCTACATCTTGGCTATTGTGAGTAGTGCTGCAATGGACATGGGAGGGCTAATATCTTTTTGAGATCCTGATTTCAATCTTTTGCAAAATATCCAGAATTAGGATTGATGGATCAAAACAATTATAAAATAACATGGAACCACAAGGGACCCCAGATAACCAAAACAATCTTGAGAAAGAAGAATAAAACTGAATGCATCATACTCTCTAATTTCAAAATGTATTAAAAAACTAAAATAATCAAACGAGGACAGTACTGGCATAAAAACAGACACATAAAAAATGTAGTGGATTAGAGAGCCCAGAAATAAACCCACACATATACTGTCAGCTGACTTGCATAACAAGGGTTCCAAGAATACTCAATGGCAAAAGGATGATCTCTTTAATAAATGTGTATTGGGAAAACTGGATAATTACATGCAAAAAATGAAATTTAATCCCCATCTTACTCCACTAAAAAATAACTTGAAATGGATTAAAGAATAATTGTAAGAGCTGAAACCATAAAAATCTTACACAATAATGGAGGAGAAAATTTCCTTGATATTGGTATTGGCAAAAATTTTTTTAATGTAACACCGAAAGCACATGTAACAAAGGCAAAATTTGTTAAGTGGGATTTCATAAAAACTAAAAAGCTTCTATACAGGAAAAAAAACAATAAGAAATGAAGACAATCAAAAAAATTGGAGAAGATATTTGCAAACCATATTCTGATAAGGGGTTACTATTCAAAATAGTAAGGAATTCATAAAACTCAAAGAGAAAAAAAAAGCATATTATCTAATTTAAAAATGGGCAAGGGACCAGAATAGACATCTCTAAAGTTATTAGGCCTGCTAGGACAGCTATTAATAAAAAAATAGAGATAACAAGTGCTAGTAAGAATGAATAAAATGATACATTTGTACATTGTTGCTGGGAATGTAAACTGGTTACAGACATTAAGGAAACAATATGGAGTTTCCTTTATATACCATATATGATCGATCTAGTATTCCCACTTCTAGGTACATAGAAGAAATGAAATCACTATTCCAAGAGATATCTGGAATGTTCATTGTAGCATTATTCACAATAGCCAAGACATAGAAGTAATATATTATATATGTAATATATAATAATAGATATAACATAAAATATTATATGCAGTGGAATATCATTCAGCCATAAAAAATAACTAAATCCTGCAACTTGTGAGGAGAACATGAATGAACCTTGAGGGCACTATGCTAAGTGAAATAAATCAGAGTCTAAAATTATTGTATGATCTCACTTATATGTGGAGTCCAAAAATGCTATACTGACAGAAATGGAGTGGGATAGATAAATTTCCACTTATCTGAGTAATTTAACTGAATAAGTGTTGGGGATCTAATGTATACTATTGTGACTATAGTCAATAATACTATCTTTTATAGTTGTAAAACTACTAACAGAACAAAACAGATCTTAAATGTTCTTACAATATACACACAAAAAAGTAGTTATGTGAAGTGATGGATATGTTTACTCATATGATTGTGGTAATCAGTTCACTATGTGTATCAAATAGTGACATTGTACACTTTAATCTTATACATGTTATATGTCAATTATATCTCAATAAAGCTGGCAAAAAAATGGACTAAGGATCTGAACAGATGTTTCTCCAAAGAAGAGATACAAATGGCAAGCAGATATATTAAAAAGGTGCTCAATGCCACTAATCACTGGGAAATGCAAACCAAAACTACAATGCGATACCACTTTCACACCTGTCTTGATGGCTATTATAAAAAGAAAACTCAGTAAGTGTTAGCAATAATGTAGAGGAAAGGGAATCATGTACACTGTTGGTAGAAATGTAAATTTGTACAACTACTATAAAAACAATACGGAAATTCCTCAAAACATTAAAATAGAACTACCATATAATCATATTCTCTTTTTGGCTGCTGATAAAATACCTCTTCTAATGTGCACTTGCTAACATTTTAATTATTATTATTAACATTTAATTATTAGTATTTTCTATATTGAAAACACATTTACACTAAATTGGCCAATTAAAAAATGCCTTGGCTTAATGAGCAAATACAATGATTATTTATTATTTTACTAACTATAGTCAGGATCTAAAAAAGTAATAATTTGCTATTTTTAGGCAGAGATACCTCTGATCTTAAGTTGTTCTATGTAAGATTTTGGTATCAGGAATTTTGAGCCAAACTTAGACTTTTCAAGTGAGTCTTTGCAACAAGATGTCTTGTCTAAAATGATAATTCTTTCGGGGCACTGGGGTGGCTCAGTTGGTTAAACATCAGTTTTCAACTCAGGTCCTGATCTCAGTGGTTAGATCGAGTCCCCTGTCAGGCTCTGCGTTCAAAGGAGTCAGCTTGAGATTCTCTTCTTCTTGCTTTGACCTGCCTCCTGGTCTTGCATGCATGTTCTCTATCTAAAAGAAATAAATGTTAAAAAAATAAAATAATAACTCTGTCATTGCTAATATAGTTACTGGTTCCTCACTTGGTATGCTTCCTTCCATAATTATAGGTGTTATTATATGAAAACATTAATGAAGCTTAACTTTCATATATGTTTGTAAAATACATGTATTATAAAGGGATTCTTATTTAATCAAAACCAATATGAGCAATAATATGTCATAGTAATAATCAAAACATACATTCATTGAATTTTCTACAAATATTTGTAAACATTATGGAATTGATGATCAGATCACAGCCAATTGGTCATCATGAGGAAAATGTCATATTCTAATTAGGATTACAAATAAAACAGAAATATACTTGACATGAAGGAAATAGGAGACATTTCAAGAAGCAGAAATAGCAAACAACTATTAAGAACTTTGAGTTCAATTTAAGGATATGTTTAAGAGGTGCCTGTCTGGCAGTCAGTAGAGCATGTGACTCTTGATGTCCAAGTCATGAGTTCAAGCCTCACCTGGGGCTTAAGGCTAACTTAAAAATAAAACAAAACAGAGGCACCTGGGTGGCTCAGTTGGTTAAGCATCCGGACTATTGATTTCAGCTCAGGTCATGATCTCAGTCAGCATCATGAGACTGAGCCCAACATAGGACTCTGTCCTCAGCAGGGAGTCGGCTTTAAAGGTTCTCTCTCTGCTCCTCTCCCTATTCACTCTCTCTCTCTTAAATAAATAAATGAATCTTTAAAAACAAAAGCATTTGAAAAATGAAAAGATGGGAAGTCCACTCATTTACTGGAATATTCATAAGTCCTCATCATCTACAATGTAAATATATTTTTCTCTATTATGTGGATAAGAAAATTGGAGATATTACCATGCTTGGTTCAGATTACTCCTACAAAATACCTGAGAAAAAATTATTGGAATTGTTGGAATACAATTATATTCAGAGTTTGATGTGCAATATGTTCCACATGGTTTATGAATGCTTTTAAACACCATTGTTTTGTGATTGGATAAGGTGCTGAAATCAAAGCTGAGTTTTGACATCTCACCAAAAGGTTTGCTTGACCAAACTACCTCCCCCCAAGTTATATTTTCCCCAAGTTGGCCCATGTGATTCTCCTTTTGTTTCCATAATATAATATACACTACCATAAATCAGAATATTATGTATAAATTATAATATATGACTCTGCCCACTGTTCCCTGTGTAAACTCTGCCAAGGAGTGCTTACTTATATCTCTATCCCTAGGGTTGACCTAAAGGGTTGAATTGTGTCTGGTATGAATTATCCTTTCTCATGAGGTAGTGTAACTTACTCATTCAACAATCAAAAAAACTTTATTTTATGACTAGCACTAGAGTACTACCTAGGAGGATAGTATAGTTTGCCTTTGAATTTTAATATTTTTTAAGCTTTATTTAAACATATAATGTAACCCCACCACCCTCTCCCAACCCCTCTTCCCCCCACACCCCTCAGTTTGTTTTATGCCATTAAGAGTCTCTTTTGGTTTGTCTCCCTCCCGATCCCATCTTGTTTCATTTTTACTTTTCCTACCACCTTAACTCCCACCCCCGTTGCATCTCCAATTCCTCATATCAGGGAGATCATGTGATAGTTGTCTTTCTCCAGTTGACTTATTTCGCTAAGCATAATACACTCTAGTTTCATCCATGTCGCCGCAAATGGTAAGATTTAATTTCTTTTGATGGCTGCATAGTATTCCATCATATATATATACCACCTCTTCTTTATCCATTCATCTGTTGATGGACATCTAGGTTCTTTCCATAACTTGGCTATTGTGGACATTGCTGCTATAAACATTCGGTTGCACATGCCCCTTTGGATCACTACGTTTGTATCTTTAGGATAAATACCCAGTAGTGCAATTGCTGGGTCATAAGGTAGTTCTATTTTCAATTTTTTGAGGAACCTCCATGCTGTTTTCCAGAGTGGTTGCACCAGCTTGCATTCCCACCAACAGTGTAGGAGGGTTCCCCTTTCTCCACATCCTCGCCAGCATCTGTCATTTCCTGACTTGTTCATTTTAGCCATTCTGACTGGTGTGAGGTGGTATCTCAATGTGCTTTTGATTTGTATTTCCCTGATGCCCAGTGATGTGGAGCACTTTTACATGTGTCTGTTGGCCATCTGGATGTCTTCTTTGCAGAAATGTCTGTTCATGTCCTCTGCCCATTTCTTGATTGGATTCTTTGTTCTTTGGGTGTTGAGTTTGCTAAGCTCTTTGTAGATTTTGGATACTAGCCCTTTATCTGATATGTCATTTGCAAATATCTTTTCCCACTCTGTCAGTTGTCTTTTGGTTTTGTTGACTGTTTCCTTTGCTGTGCAAAAGCTTTTGATCTTGATGAAGTCCCAATAGTTCATTTTTTCCCTTGCTTCCCTTGCCTTTGGCGTTGTTCCTAGGAAGAAGTTGCTGCGGCTGAGGTCGAAGAGGTTGCTGCCTGTGTTCTCCTCAAGGATTTTGATGGATTCCTTTCTCACGTTGAGGTCCTTCATCCATTTTGAGTCTATTTTCATGTGGGGTGTAAGGAAATGGTCCAATTTCATTTTTCTGCATATGGCTGTCCAATTTTCCCAACACCATTTGTTGAAGAGGCTGTCTTTTTTCCATTGGATATTCTTTCCTGCTTTGTCAAAGATTAGTTGACCATAGAGTTGAGGGTCTATTTCTGGGCTCTC